>BQNB010160354.1:0-12078 GCA_026074375.1 Tanacetum coccineum | reverse complement strand
TATACTGTTCGAGTATATTAGTGCTGCCTGCTTTGTATATTAATGTTGTTCGAGCAACAATGAAAAGGTTAGTACTGTTTATATTTATATTTGTACTGTCGTCCGAGAAACGAGAGTTTATACTGCTAATGGTGTCCGAGATGTAGTTAATACTGCTAGTTGTTGCCGATATCGGACAACACACACATGAGGGTTATCAGACGACACATAAAATCAAGTTATTTTGATTTTCAAATTGGAACAGGTTGGTTCCAACACACACACACACAGGTTGATTATTAGTTTGTTCAGATGGTTCTTGGACAAACGTAAGATTTTTGGTTTTTGGTTCTTAACTGAATTAAAGGCTCATATTTATTGGATTAATTGATTACAAAGAAAATTGTTTATCACTTATTTGAAGATGAAGTGGATTTTTCAGATGCGTGTTCTTATTATATCTTTTGGTCTTGGAGATAACTTGTTTGGTTATATACGGTTTATGATGAAGACTTGATAAAACTAGTTTTTACCTGATGTAAGGAGATACATTGTAGTACTCACAGGTATTTACTATCACTTGGCTCAGTGACTCATGTATAGGCATGCGGATTTATCAAGAGATCGAGGTCTACTCATAAAACGAAGAAGAAGATTATGAGTTCTTATCATATTATAGTGCAAGACATAAGATACAAGTTTGGGATATTCTACTTCTACATCAAATTTGTTATACTTAATTTTTCTTCATCAGTAATCATTACATAGAGCCTACAGAATTAAAGATTCAAGAAATGGTTAACATATGGGTTTCAGGGGAAGCTTAATGTTAAAATGTTTAACCATTTATATGCTACATCAAGATGAAGGTTTTTACTACTGCTAGCCTTTGTTACTACTGCTAGTGTAAGTTTCTACTGCTCAAGTTCATTTTTCTTAAGGTGCGTAATGGAGGGCAATTTGGGTCATTGGAATACTTGGATTAGAAGTGTAATATTGGTTCGTAGTTGTGAAGATCAAAGTTGCATACTTTAGTCTCCTATTTGATATTGACAAAAAGGGGAAGAAGATTTGATGATTTGCAACTTGTAGATTCTTGGTGGAATTGCATGGATTAAGGGGAAGTATGTTTCATTCATATATTAACTTCAGGGGAAGTTCGTGCTTATTTGGTTTTGTCATTATCAACTAGGGGAAGATTGTTGGGAATTATATTTGAGTTGATAAGACAAAACAAGAATGAAACAAGAAGGACTTAAAGGAAAAGGACCTAAATCGACAATAAGAGATCCTTCAAGCTGGTGGAGTATATTCTACAAAACATGGAAGATATCAGAAGATACTAAAAGATATGCACAAGAAGAATAAAGATAAAGATTAAAAGATTTAGTTTCCTTATTGTATTTATTATCTTCCTTTGTAAGCCATGATCTCTCCCTATATAAAGAGATCATAGGCATATTGTTTTAGGCATCCAGAAAAGTGTGTGTGGGTACACAAGAAGATGTAGATGTCTAGTATAGAGTTGGTGTAGCCTCAAGGTAATCAAGGTTTTCCTTGATCCGTGTTACAGTTCATTGATGTAACCGTATTGTTCTGATAAAATAATATTGGGGTTGTGGCGAATGTTTGGTAAAACCTTGTTGAATATCTTTGTTCTTATTCCGCTTTTTTTTATAACTTATGAACATTGTTATTATCCTAGATAAAGGTCTAAACAACCTGAGTTCTAATGATCTTATTGGTTTCCACAATTGGTATTAGAGCCTCGTGGCTCTTGATCTAGGATCTATAAGGTTTTTAGAAGAAACCCTAAAATTCTAATTTTTCAAGAAATTGATTTTTGGTTAATGTTTTATGGGGTTTTGAAGTTTAGTTGTTATAATAATGTTTATAATCGTCCTCTGTACCTTAATTGGTATGCAATACGATTTATGAATCATTGTTATTATTAATGGTTTCTTTACATCGAATTCAGTTTTCTTTTTCAGTGATTTGTAATTCGGTGGTTTTAGGGTTTTTACAAAACCCTAAAATTCAGTAAAGAAAGAAATCAGAAGACGCAAAGGGTTCCAGCTTAGAGATAATAAAATTGAAAATCTCAGGAATGAACTTGAAGAGGTAAAGAAAGAAAAAGAAAGCATAGATTTTAAAATAGAAAAATTTGACAATGCTTCAAAAGATCTAGACTGACTTTTAGGGACTCAAAGATCTGTTAAGGATAAGACGGGTCTGGGGCTTAATGAGTATACTGCTGTGCCACCTCCTCCTGCACAAGTTTATTCACCTCCTAAGAATGATATGTCTTGGTCAGGTTTGCCTGAATTTGTTGATGACACTGTTATTGATTATAGTAGGCCTACACCTAGCATGGATGTGCCAAGAGATGTAAGTGAAAGTGTTTCTCTCTTTGAACAAAGTTGACAGATGGTAATGGTTTTATCAAAACCCATGATTAGCTTTGTAAAAGAAACTGGTTGTCCTAGTGTCTCTAAAGTTAATAATACTGAAAAGTCTAGGAAACCAAACGTGAAGTATGCAGAAATGTACAGGTCACAAAGGCCTAGGGGAAATCAAGGAACTGGAATAATCAGAAGTTCAACAGCTCGGAAGTGGACTTTGTGTATGATCAAGAAATCCTGCTATGTTGTGGAAATTTCTTGAACACCGCGCTGTATTCACCGGCGAAACACAAGAGAATGTTAATGATCAAAAACAGGTTTAAATAGTGTGGTACAACTTTAAAGAGGGTGAACTCATCACTATTCAACAAGAATAACTCAACCAATCCAAAAGAAATATGATTCCACAAGCTATTTTGATGAGGTTTGGGAGAAAAATAATTAATGCTGCTAAGCTAAAAGCAGTACATAATGCTGTTAAGGCTTCAGCATGTTGGGTTTGGAAGCCAAAGAACATAGTAATAGATCATGTCTCCAAATATAAAACATGCATCAAAATGACCTTTGAAAAGATTTGTTTACATTGAGCATAAGGAAGATTCAAGTTGTGATGGCTTGTGGTTCCCATAAGAAGATGATTTGGTGATCCTTCCAACAGGGGAGGTAAAAAAATGCTCAAATTGATGAAGATCACTTTGGATTCAGATGGATGCACAGACTCAGGGGAGGCATGAGCATGATTAAGAATTTGATGCAGAAATTACTATTGTTGGTGCAAAAGTTGATGATATTGCTGCTGAAACTTAAGTGTACATCAGAAGGAGTGCAACAAAGACAAAAGATAAAGAAGACAGAGGATTTCCAGAGCAGAAGGTTTAATTCAAGATCTTCTTCAAAAGATATTCATGAAGGCTGAAAGATCAAGAAGATGAAGTGTTTGAAAGAATCCTCTCAAAACAGAAAGTTTAATTCAAGAAACTTGATGATTTGAAGGTAAATCACAAGTTTAGGGGAGGATTGTTGGGAATTAAACTTATCATACTTAGTACTGCTCACAAGTTACAACTGCCAGTATTAATCAGTTAGTACTGCTAGAGTAAGTTAGTACTGCCAGTAAGGACTTAAGACTGCTGGTTATAGAGTTACTACTGCTGGTTCAAGATTAATGCTGCTGCTGAAATTAATGCTGATTAGTCAAATAGAAGACTGAAGTTAATGTTGCTGCTGAAGATAATGCTGATTAGTCAAATAGAAGACTGAAGTTAATGCTAATTGACTAAAATTAATGCTGATTAGTCAAACAGAAGACTGAAGTTAATGATGATTGAAGAGATTAATGCAAATTGATAATTTAAACTAATATTTTGGAATAGTATTAAATATTAGTATTTATTTAATACATTTGATAAATCCATAGGAAATATTGTAGCCCCATTAGGACTCCTTAGTGTATAAAAGGAGATCTTGGGCTTTAGTTAACATAAAGTTATCAATTCACATTCTACACATCACCTTACCTCATTTATATTACATCTTTTCAACAATATACTCTCATGCTTTAAGGTTTTGTAAACCCTTTCAGTACTGTCAGAGTTCTCGTATTATTCTCTTAATAATATTAAAGCTTTTTGTTATTCACATATTCATTTAATTTCTTTGATTTCTCTTGATCACCACTAAAGATTCAGATTCCGCTTAGCCTTTGGTGAAACTCATTAACAAAGTTTCTTCATTGTTACCTTTGTTTTATCCAGACTAAACAATATATACCTTATAACCTAAGGCATAAGATCCAAGTTTAGGAACAACAAGTGGTATCAGAGCCTCGTGGCTCTCGATCTAGGATCAACAAGGTTTTTAATGACGTGTTTATAATGGTTTTATGATCG
The DNA here is from genome assembly GCA_026074375.1 of Tanacetum coccineum. Taxonomy (NCBI): domain Eukaryota; kingdom Viridiplantae; phylum Streptophyta; class Magnoliopsida; order Asterales; family Asteraceae; genus Tanacetum; species Tanacetum coccineum. The sequence continues at coordinate 7,808 of BQNB010160354.1, read as the reverse complement.
TCAAGCAGCTTGACTAATTCAATGAAGTTAGGGTTTCAACAAACCCTAATTCGGTGCAAATAAAGGAAGCTGTTCGGTGATCATAGGTATGTAAAAGTTATCCACATGATATTGTTATGGCAAACTTATGAAGATACCATGGTTCGAAGTTTTTCTGTTTTTCAAGATCTTTTATGTTCGGTGACATTAGGGTTTTATTCAAACCCTAATTAGGTAAAGCAGAAAACACAATGGATTGTTCCACTCACCACAACACAACCCTTGGATCTTTGACAAAAACCCTAAAACGATCTTCACAATTGGCTGCAATGATTTCCACTTTGTGGTGTCGAAACCCTAATAGGATTTGTTAATACTGTTATGTATGTTAATGCGTTAGGGTAAATGGTTGATGATGTGTGTCTGATCACAAGGGTTTTATAATGAAGATGACTGCCATGGAAGTCCATGTGTGACCTGATATTGTATTTAATCCGTCTGCTTCATTGTTGCTGTTGGATATAACGTTGATGATTGATGTTCATGGGTTTAATGAGGAACAACCATAATAAAGGTGGAGTCAAAGAAATCTTTTATAAAGAAAGAAAAGATTCGGTTATAATGAGAAGATTGGAGAGAGATAGTATAATGTCGTGTGGTGTTGCTCGACAAATTTGGGCTTTATTGATGCTATTGGTTCACGTGTGTGGGATTTGAATAATGAAAGAATTGTTATAATGTTCGAATTCAAGGGTTCACGTTTACAATAAAAGAAGAAATTTGTAAAAAAAACGGTACTGTTTGATCATGCTTTATACTATTCGAGTAACAGAGTATACATGGTTTCAACTGTTTTGCACATGGAGTATTATGTTACAACTGTTAGGCTTGATGGAATGTGGGCTTCATATGCAAAAAGATGGAAAGTTTCTACTGTTCGTTTGATGTTAAAGCTGTTTGAGGTATTTTATGCTTCTATTGATATACGAGAAGAGGTTTTGACTGTTTGTATTATGCGATATCGGGTAATACATGATTTTTGATTCTCGGATAACAGAAGATCTCGAACAGAATGGTTTTTGGATTAACACACACAGGAAGAAAGTTTTTGGTTTTTAATGTTCTTAACTGAATTAAAAAGGCTCGTTTTTGGATTATTTGAAGAATTGATTACGAAGATGGTTGTTTATCACCTATTTGAAGATGAAGTGGAATTATTTGGTTTGTGTTTTATCATATCTTAAAGTGAGTGTAACACTTTAGAGATAACTTGTTTGGTTATATACGGTTTATGATGAAGACTTGATAAAACTAGTTTTTACCTGATGTAAGGAGATACATTGTAGTACTCACAGGTATTTACTATCACGTGGTCAGTGACTCATGTAAGGCATGCGGATTTATCAAGAGATCGAGGTCTACTCATAAAACAAAGAAGAAGATTATGAGTTCTTATCATATTATAGTGCAAGACATAAGATACAAGTTTGGGTTATTCTACTTCAGCATCAAGTTGGTAATACTTAGTTTTCTTCATCAGTAATCATTACATAAGAGCTTACAGAATTGAAGATTCAAGAAATGGTTAACATATGGGTTTCAGGGGAAGCTTAATGTTAAAATGTTTAACCATTTATTTGCTACATCGAGGTGAAGGTTTTTACTACTGCTAGTTATTATTACTACTGCTAGTTTAAGTTTCTACTGCTCAAGTTCATTTATCTTAAGGCGCGTCATGGAGGGTAATTTGAGTTGTTGAAGGCTGGATTAGAAGTGTGATAGTGGTTCATAGTTGTGAAGATCAAAGTTGCATACTTTAGTCTCCTATTTGATATTGACAAAAAGGGGAAGAAGATTTGATGATTTGCAACTTGTAGATCCTTGGTGGAATTGCATAGCTTAAGGGGAAGTTTTCATTCGTATATTAACTTCAGGGGAAGTTTGTGCTTATTTGGTTTTGTCATTATCAACTAGGGGAAGATTGTTGGGAATTATATTTGAGTTGATAAGACAAAACAAGAATGAAACAAGAAGGACTTAAAGGAAAAGGACCTAAATCGACAATAAGAGATTCTTCAAGCTGGTGGAGTATATTCTACAAAAGATGGAAGATATCAGAAGATACTAAAAGATATGCTCAAGAAGAATAAAGATAAAGATTAAAAGATTTAGTTTCCTTATTGTATTTATTATCTTCCTTTGTAAGCCATGATCTCTCCCTATATAAAGAGATCATAGGCATATTGTTTTAGGCATCCAAAAAAGTGTGTGTGCGTACACAAGAAGACGTAGACGTCTAGTATAGAGTTGGTGTAGCCTCAAGGTAATCAAGGTTTTCCTTGATCCCTATTACAGTTCATTGATGTAACCGTATTGTTCTGAAAAAAATATTGGGGCTGTGGCGAATGTTTGGTAAAACCTTGTTGAATATCTTTGTTCTTATTCCGCTTTGTTTTTATAACTTATGAACATTGATATTATCCTAGATAAAGGTCTAAACAACCTGAGTTCTAACGATCTTATTGGTTTCCATAATTCTGGTAACTGATACTTAGTACTGCTAAGCTTAAAAGTTAATACTGTTAGTTATTATGAGCAATATGCAAGATGTTTTAGATTGTGTTTCTTTGTGTTTAGAACTAACATTTTGCAGGATTAGAGATTAAAGGTTATTTGATTAATAATGGATATGCTGATTTGGTGTGAATGCTGGTGACTTTGTTAATACTGCTGATGTTTCACATGTTGGTCTTCACCACATAACAAATGGTCATCAATTCACAATGTCTAACAGACAAGAAAGAATTGGCTATTCCAGGGCAAACGGCGACTGGTAAAGAATTGTCAAATCCGTTGATGGCTGGTAGTTTGCCAAAAACTATAAGTACGAAAGTTAGTACTGCTAGTACAAACTTACTACCGTTACTAAATCTTAAGTTTCCTTTAGTGCCTATATAAGTCTATTAATCAAACAATATATTTTACAAATACCAATTGCTCATAATTCATCAAACCCTAATTGATTTTCACACCTACAAATTCAATTATTCATGGCTGATCTTGCTTTTGTAAACCAAGATAACATGGTCGCGTATTTGGAAAAGAGTGATGAGAATGTAGAATTTCATCAGATAATGGACTTCCTCTCTACATGTTCGATCAACTATGCTCTCACTGTAAGTCACACTATCTTTGCTTCTTATATTGAATAGTTTTAGAATAATGTCACTTCTAAAACAATCAATTCAGTAAAGCAAAATACATGCCATAGTTGATGGCAAGGCAGTTGAAATATCAGAATCATCAGTGAGAAATGATCTTCTCTTTGATGACGAGGATGGTATTACTTGACTCACAAATGATGATATTTTTGAAAACCTTGCTTTGATGGGGTATGAATAACATTCAAAAAAACTTACTTTTCAAAAAGGTTCATTCTCTAAACAATGGAAATTCCTAATACACACCATCCTTCATTGCATATGTTCAAAATCAACTTGTTGGAATGAGTTTTCAACTAATTTGGCTTCAACAGTTATATGTTTGGCAAAGGGTCAAAAATTTAATTTTTCTAAACTAATTTTTGATGGTATGTTAAGGAACTTGGATTCAAAGAAGTTTTTAATGTATCCAAGGTTTTTACAACTCTTTTTCAATAACCAGCTTAAAGATTTACTAGAACCTATTAATGATACTTATGACACACCAAGCCATACTAAAAAGGTTTTCTCAAATATGGCAAGGCAAAGTAAATGTTTTTTAGGAAAAGTTACTCCACTTTTTGACCCCATGTTGGTGCAAAACCATGCACCTAAGGGTAAAGGTTCAGCAATACCCCCTGAACCCCAACCCACACCCTTTATCTCACAACCAAATGTTTTAGAACCTCAAACAGCACCACTTCAAACTGAAACACCTCCAACAGTTTCCCATGAACCTCAAACTGAAGCTCACATTGAGCAAATACTCCCATCTCCATCTACATATCATAGAAAACACTGAAAGACTCAAAAAGATAGGAGAGCTAAAGAGGTCAATGAGTTACCTTAGACTAGTGTGCCTCTAGACCTTGGAGCTAATGAGGCTATCTATAAGGAGGGGGTGACAGTGTGGAAAGGGCTATCACTACTGATGCTCACTTAGTTGTAGCACAGGACAGTGATAACATAATTAGGACCCAAACGACGACAATGCCAAATGTTGACATTCCTTAAGGATTGGATACAGGTGGCAATCCCAGGTGCTAAGAAACCATGGGGAGTGATACTGCTCAGACTAGGTCTGAGAGAGTGCTTAAACATTCCAATGAACCACCTCTCTCAGAAGGTCACACATCTGGAAGTGGGGAGGGCAGCATGGAACATACTTTTGAAATGATGGACACTATACCACCTACACCCCATAATTCACCTCTCACAGGAGGTTACACACCTAGAAGTGATGAGGGTAGGCTAAAACTGAAAGAATTAATGGCTATGTGTACAAAATTATCAAAACAGGTGCTTGACTTGGAGAAAGAGAATGATGCACAAGCTATAGAGATCCTCAAACTAATGCAAAGAGTTAAGAAATTAGAAAGAAAGAGGAAGTCAAGCATCTCACACCCAAGAAGGAGGATATATAGGCAGGTTGAGTCTTCTGATGATGATTTGGATAAGGAGGATGCATCCAAACAGAGGAGGACAAGTTACAAGACAAAGCTAATGTTTAAAGATAGTGATTTTGATGATCTTAATGATCTGGTAGATGAAGGAATGGCTTTTGTTCAAGAGAAAGATGTAGAGAACCAAGGAAAGATTGGTGTTGATGACACAGAAGCAGTTAATACTGCTGGTGAGAGAGTTAGTACTGCTGCACCAAGGACTCCTCCTACAACAATAACAGTCTTTGATGATGAGGATGTTACTATGGCTATGGCTCAGACTTTGATAAAGATGAAGGAAGAGAAAGTTAAGGAGAAAGGAGTTGTTATTAAAGATGTAGAAGACTTTTCTAGACCTATCAGATCAATAACTACACTTCAACCTCTTCCAACCATTGATCCTAAAGACAAAGGTAAAGGTATTCTATAGAAGACTGAACCTATGGAGAAGACAAAAAAAAGGTTCAAGGTGATGCACATATTGAAAGAGATGCTGAAGTAGCCTTAAGACTTCAAGCAGAATTAGATAAAGAACTCAAAGTAGAAAGAGAAAGACAAGAAGAGGCTTCTATGGTTTCTATAGCTGATATGTTTGATGAGGTGCATGCAAGGATATATTTTGATTATGAACTGGCTGCTAGAATGACACAAGAAGAACAAGAGAAGTATATAATAAAGAAAGGGCCAGGTTATTGGCAAAATTCTTTAAAAGAAGAAAGAAACAGTTAGCAACTGAAAGAGCAGAGGTAATCAGAAGTAAACCACCTACTAAAACACAGTTGAGGAATCTTATGATGACTTATCTAAATAACATGGGTGGTTACAGACATAGTCAGCTAAAAGGAAAGTCTTATTAAGAAATCTAGGGGTTGTATGAAAAACAGCGAAAGAGGATTCAAGATTTTACACCAATAGGTTCATAGAAAGAACCTTAGAAGTCAGCTAAAAGATTGAAAAGAGTTGCAGGATCATATGCAACACAAAAGTCACCCAAGAAACCAAAAGTGACAAAATCTGCAAAGGTTGTTACAGAAGAAGAAGCAGCAGAGTATGAGAAGGAGAAGGAAGATCTTAGGTTAAGTTTAAAGATAATTTCTAATGATGACAGTGAAGTGAACTATAAGCCACTATCTAGAAAATTTCCTATTGTGAATTGGGAATATCAGTTGCTGGGAAAGATAGAAGAAAAAGACATGTATGTTTACAAATTAACCAGAGCTGATGGAAGTTTAAGCTATCATGGAGACACACAAGCCTTCTTAAGAAGAGCCGACAGGCAAGACTTGAATGATCTATACAGGTTAGTTCAAGAAAGGTTTAAAGATCATCCTCTTGAAGGACATGATTTATTTCTTTAGGGAGATCTAAGGATGATATTTGACCCAGATGAAAAAGATGAACTATGGATGAATCAACTAGATTGTAAATTGCTGAGATGGAAATTGTATGAAAGTTGTGGAGTTCACAATCTGTTTATGGATGGTAAACCCATGGAAATTAATATGCTAGTGGAAAAGAAATACCCTCTGATCAAGGAATTACTAGAGAAGATGCTAAACTTGTAGTTAGAAGCTGAAGAAGAAAGTACCATGGCATTTGAGATTATCAAGTTCATCAAATCATTGCTTAAAGAGTAGTAAAGTGTTTGGATACATCCTCCTGGTGTTTATGGAGCTTACATGAAGAAACTTGATGATTGACAAATAAATATCAAGTTTAGAGGATGATTGTTAGGAATTCTGAGTTACTACTGTTGGTGCTAATTTACTACTACTAGTTCAGAATTGATGTTGCTGTTAAAGATTGAAGAAAACAGACTAAGTAGTTAGTACTGTTAGTTATATTAGTTAGTACTGCTAGTACATTATTACTACTGCTAGTATAGTTAATACTGTTAGTTAATAGTTAGTGTTGTTAGTCTTATATAGTTAGTACTGCTATTATGATATGCATGAGTTAAATTAGGAATAGATATGCATTATCATAGTACGCGTTTTGTAAGGCCATTAAGGTTTCCTTAGTGTATAAAAGGAACCTTACGGCTTAGTTAGAGAGATATACAGAATTCATATCTCATAGTTTGTTATTCTGTAACCTAGGCAGAATATTAACAATCAATATATTCAAAGTTTAGTATTCATTGTTCTTCTTAGTATTACAAGTTAGATTCCGCATAACTTTTAGTATTCACAAGGAGTTGTTATAATTGATTAATACTGCTAGTATATTTTAATGCTGCCAGTATTAAGTTTCTGCTGCTAGGGTAAATTTTAGCAGTTACCACTATTGGAGTTAAACCAAGGTTTGTGTTGCTCGTATGTTTAATACTGCCAAATAGAAAGATGTCTTCTACTGTTGGTTACTACTGCTTGATTTAAGGGGAAGCTAATAATTTAGATTCATTTAAATGTTCTTAAATGTTTAAAAGGCTCATTTTTTGATTCATTGCAATAGTTGATTATGTAGAAGATTGTTTATTACTTATTTGAAGTTGAAGTGGAGTTTTTCAGATGCGCGTTCTTATCATATCTTAAAGTGGGTGTTACACTTTGAAGGTAACTTATTCGTGCCTTTTCAATGTTGTGACGAAGACTTGTCAAAATCTAGCAAAGGTGTGTGATTTCTCTTATGGTGCTCAATGCTTATATTTGTTATCACTTAGTGTGTGTCTCATAGAATATGAGGATTTTTGTCAAGAGATTGCGATCTACTTATATTTCATAGATTTATTTATAAGTTTAGAGTCACATGGATAGTACAAGATATAAGACACAAGTTTGGGTTGTTCTACTTCAGCATCAAGTTCGTTATACTTAGTTTTCTTCATCAGTAATCATTACATAGAGTCTACAGAATTGAATATTCAAGAAATGGTAAACAAATGGGTTTCAGGGGAAGCTTAATGTTAAAATGTTTAATCATTTATATGCTACATTGAGGTAAAGGTTTTTACTACTGCTAGTTATTATTACTACTGCTAGTTTACTACTGAGCTTAATGTTAAAAGGATTTTATATGCTACCTCGTGGCTCATGATCTAGGATCTATAAGATGTTATTGTTGTCGAATTTATGAAGAAAAATAAGGTATGAATTTTTGTTTTTGAATTACATCCTTACATTCTTTTTATTTGATCGACAATCTTATGTAAGGATCTACAAGTAAGGATCTCTGATTGTTTACAAAC
>BQNB010160353.1:0-14808 GCA_026074375.1 Tanacetum coccineum | reverse complement strand
TATGATTTTTTGTCGTATTATCGGGCTAACGGGGTACGACGCCTCGTCATTAAATATGTCCATGACCCAAAGCTTTTACCTCGACTCTAAAAATTCCATAAGAATTATCCTTCATTTCCTCAAATATAATCGACACAACGATTGATAATAGTAAATATTATAAAAAGTTTCGAGGAAAATATATATTATTTTTGCATTAAATTCTTAAGTAAAACAACTTTTCATTATTAAAATCCTTGAAAAATTCCCTTTTTAAACAACGTCTCTAAGTATAAATTTCTTTTGAAAATACTGCATGACCCGTACATTTTTATGACTTTTTCCAAGGTCTTAAACCTTAATCCAAAACGCTTTTTTTTCACAAACCCGACATTTTCTGACAACATTGATATTTTTAACACATTTTATCAAAACGTAGGAAAATAACTCCCTTCACATCCGTCAAATCCATTAAAATCTCTCTTAGTCCAACACAACTCCTTTAGTCCATTCATAAAGTCCACAAATTCATTTACTTGTTATTGGGTCTTATGGCCCATTATGTTCTTAAATACTTAGCCCGATTAGCAAAGATTAGTCCATACTTCTTTTCATAATCAAAAATACAAATCAAAACCCAATGGGCCTTTAGCCCACTAAGCTGAATTAAAACATAAGCTATAAGCTCAAAAATGAGCAAAACTGTATAAGCCCCAAGCCGAATAAGCCAAACTAAATACCAAATAAGCTATAAGCTTAATATAAGCCAAAAACTAAATAAGTTTTTAGGAATTATAGATTTGATGAGACAAAAGAACAAAAGAATGAAACAAGAGGGACTAATTCGACATTGTAGAATTCTACAAAAGATGGAGGATTCTACAAGATATGTTAAAGAAGGAAATAAGATCAACATTGAAGACTTGCTTGAAAAGATAAAGACTACAATTTGAAAAGATTTAGTTTCCTAATTGTATTATGATTCCTTTGTAAACCTAGATATCTCTATTATATAAAGAGATATTGGGTCATAGGTTTTTGTGTGCAAGTCCAAAACGTGTATGTGTGTGTGTACAAGGGAGATGTAGACGTCTAGTTGGTTGGTGTAGCCTCAAGGTAATCAATGTTTTCCTTGATCCTTGTTACTGTTAGAGATAGGTAACCGTATTATTTTGATCAAATAATATTGAGGCTTGGTGGAAACGTATGATAATAAAACCTTGTGATGATAACATTGCTATTTTTTATTTCCGGTGCATATATGTTATCTTTGTTATTTAATCCTAGATAAGTTCTAATCAAACTAGAGCTATAAACGATCCTATTAGGTGGTATCAGAGCCATGGGGCTCTCAATCTAGGATACTACAAGGTGTTTTTATTGTCGAGTTTATGAAAAAAAGTGTGTTGAATTTATGTCCTTGGAAGTTAGATCGCATTTGGTGAAAACTAGGGCTTTCAATAAACCCTAATCTGGTTAAAAAGTAAACGATCATCAAATCCATGGTGTATTATGCCTATATCATTCGTTGAGTGTGCTGCTTGATGGTTCGATTACTTGTATTTAATAACCCGTGATGCTTAAAGGTTAAATTTAAATTGTTTTTAGGTTTTCATAAAACCCTAAATCAATATAAACTGAAAAGATGGTCAAGTATATGAGACTTCATGATGATAGTCAAGCTTGGATGAATCAATTAACCTCTCGTTGAGAAAGAAAGGGTTTTCATAAACCCTAAGTTCTATAAGATACAAAGGTACGAATTTTTATTAAAATGATTCTGTTGCAAAAATGAGTACATGCAGTTTTGAGTCGTAATTATGAAGCCCACAAAAGTAATCAGATCATGTACAAGTTTAGGGAGATAATAAGATGCAAAGAATCATCTTGTATAAAAGTAAGTTGTTGTGTTCATTTCTTAGTATGCAGAAGAAGTCGAAGAGCACCCTAATTATCTAGGGTTTTGATCGTTGGTTAATAGGAGATGGAATGGATCTACTTTCAATGGGGCAAGTAAGGTTACTGTTTGGTTTGTATAACATTACTGGTGGAAACTGTAGTCGACTACATTTACTGGTGATACAAGGAAGTAATTCTACTTTTGGTTCGAATAGCTTTAATGGAAGAAAGAAGGTGGAAGTAATTTCAAAAGCTTAAATTTATAATAACAAGATAAACCCAGAAAATTATATGGGAAACACACGAAACAAGTATAACCCACGTATGTAGTAGTAATTTTTAGGTAAGAAACCAGGTCGTTCCACAATTGGGTATTCTAAGAAATAAGTCAATACTATTAACGAAAAGATACTTTATCTTATAATTGACACGGATCAAAGATAATAACTTAATCAAGAAATAAATGACATGTCGGTTTTTAAGGACCAAGAAACATTTATGGATAAACTGAGGAGTGAATATTCACGAATTATATTATAAACCGAGTTTAAAATGTTAAAGTTACTTAGAAAGATTATCTATTGTTCATAATAAAAAACCCTTTCGGCCTTTATCTTTTATTATGAAAAATGCTTTAAGTGCGATTCGTGCTTTGATAATGAATAATATAAATTTGCTAAACCAAGTTCGTTAGACATAAGGTTTAGTTTTAAACCCTTTAGAGTAACTTGGTTTTAATGATCGTTTACTAAGCCATCCACACTAGGCTAAGGTCTAGTTTAACGCAGACAAACAACATTGTAAATCAATCATTACCGGAGTCATTCGACCTATATCCGGATAAGCTTTGATCAACTGAAGTATTAAAGAATCCAAGGTTCAAAAGCTCAAAGTATATCATTTCAAATCAAAAGTTCATTCAAAAGTCAAGTTTGATCCATAATATTCATATAGCACTTAACCAAACATGTTAATCTACTCAACAATCATAATAACAACACATAGAATTACCATAATAAATCCAACATTCATATTATCACGGTATAGAAACATGTTATTACCAAATACCAAGAGTAGATATTCCAATCTTAAAATGCCTATCAAGAACAATGTAATAATGACTATAGTAACACTAGCAAATTCTAATATTCCAGAGTTCCGCATCCTTCTTAACCCAGAAAGTGATGAAAGGTGGTGGGGTTAACCGTTCAAGAACTTACCTGAGAACGTCAAAGAAAGAACTTGGAAATAATTTCCATGTGAGAAATGTATGATTTAGTAAAAAAGGGGATGCCTCTACCCCTCAAATTCGTACCCTATTCATACTAGAGGATTGGGTATCAGTTGTGGGAAAAGGAATTTGGAAAGTTTAATCATTTATATCAATCATAATCATTTCCTTGTAACTGCAGGAGAAGTGCGCCGCACTTGCCAAATTGTGCGCCGCACTTGGTGATTAATTGAATTTCATTTATTTCGTTTGTAAGTACGCCGCACAAAATAGTTTGTGCGTTGTACTTTGGCCTTGTTCATTAATTCCTTTAAAGATTCTCTTCTAGATTCTTCTTATAACAACCATTAGGGTATTTAACTAGATTTCTTTGCATCGTTAGTCCTTTTTCTTCATTCTTGGTCCTGATATGAATATTACATAATGGACAAGCAAACTTTGCAATATTTCATGTGTTAACATATATATTTAATGTAATTCGTGGATATTTTATGTATATTTGGAGCGTTATCAAATCTTCCCATACTTAGCTTATTTCTTGTCCTCAAGCAATCAAAGCGAAAGAATTTTTAAGTAAAACAAATTTATGATCACAAGCATAGATAACGCGACAAAGCAACTCATGAATTTTTATAGATAAGTTCTTTTTCACACTCGCTCAATTTAGTGGAAATGATAGTAAACGGAAGTTGCTCATACGCACAGTCATGAAATGTTCAGATTACCATAGGCTTGTACAAGAAATTAAACTAAACCGACATGCCGTAAGCACCAAACATAAACGTTAAAAGAGGTAATTTTATTTAGTGATAATATTTATTATATGTAAAAAAGGTTTATAAATAAATCATGATCCACCTTATCTGAATGCATCAACTGTCCATCACACTATTACTTTTTCTCCTCTCTCTTTTTAACCCATAATAACTATACTTAGGGAAAATTTGCTTTCCTCCTAACTTAGGATAAGCACACTTTGTCATATATCATAGCAACATTTAGAGCATTTCAATTCGACGGATAATAATTTCAGTAATTTAATTAAAACATCTTTTTGAACAAAAATATTGGTTACTTATATTTTTATGTTTTATCACCTCTTAATCAGTAAAATATTTATAACACGCGAACGTGTTCCTACTGCGGTCTTATAAAGATTTCAAGCACAAGTTCTAGAATTAACAAATCACCGGCACACTCATATAATTTAAATCAATAACAGCCGTAACGACGGATGAGACACTTGCAATTGCTCACCCCTTAACTCGAGAAAGCTAAAGATAAAATCATCTTAGGTATCAAAAATGGATACCTGAATCCTTAAATTCTAATCCTCATAATTTTCTGGGTAATATAAATATGCTATTAATGTTATCAATCCCTGATTCCGGATAGCTTGTATGAGAATCATAAAATGTTTTTTTATTATATATTTTTTATCAAAACTTTTCTTATAACTTTTTTCTAGTTAGTCTCACCCCCATACTAAAATGAGAATGTCCCTCAATTTGAAATATATAGGAAAAAGATAAAATGTGAAAAAGTGAAAATAAAACTTTTCGATTGTTGACTTATACTCTGAAACTTTTATACTTTTGCGCTAATTGTCTCGCCCTTTTTCTATCTTTTACCTGTTTCCAATTATAAACATTGCATAACACACAAATAGTAATAATATTCCTAATAGATTAATAATATAAGGTACGATAAAATTGTTATAAATGCCAACAGAGGCATTTTACACACCATAATAATAATAATAATGTTTAGAGAAATTGTTTTTGAAACACACGTGACCCAAACATGGCGATCACGTAACCAACTTGTGTCATCTTGACACTACTCATCATCATCCTGCTGCTGCTATGGTGGTTGGTACTATGTATGGAACTGCTGGTAATACAGATTTGTAGGGGCTAGTGTAAAACTAGTGGGTTGTAGGCTCCTTACAGTGGAACACTATAAACCCCATCCATATGCTCAAACACTCCATGATATATGTCCCAATGGTATGACTCCTTGTACTCCATCTGATCTATCGCATCCTAACGTATCTCCATGCATCCCATCATATCATATAAATCCTGCATAGATGCTCTCGGAGGTACTAGGGAAACCCAACTCTAGGCAAACCCGCTGTGGACTTCGAGAAAAAATTACCAAAGGAATCGATCAAATCTCTAAGTGTAGTTTTATCCAAATACCTACAATAAATTGGAGCACTCAAACTCCTCACAACATCCTCAGTCAACACCCTACATTTCCTAGCAAGCTTAGTGATAAACTGTCCACAGCAAATTTGACTATCCTTTTGTATACCAACTCCTTTTTTCGTCATCCATTTTGCAATCAACCAAGCCACATTTGCATACCTATTTTGGTGTCTAGCCTCAAACATACTTAAAGGCATAAATCCATTTTTCTAATTGTATCATATCCAGTTGTTTCTTTGATACAACCATAGGTTAATCATCTTGGTGATCACCCTCAAGATAGATTCCGTTGAATTAGTAGAGATTTTGGATTCCTAGATAAACCAAGGTTATCCTCTCGACTAATGCTTAACCAATACTCCTGAGCGTTAAAATGCTCATCACTTCGTAAACCTCGTTTAAAAGTAACATTAAATCCATCTTCATCAAGCTCAGCGGTTTGATACAATCCCAACCTTCATGCAAACTCTAGCAACATCAAACTGTGAGCATGTCCACCAAGCCTAAACTTGATAATCTTCTTGGTTTGCAACTCATCCCTAGCGCACACTTCATCAAACTAATAAGTCGAATAAAACTCGTGGAAAAGTTTGGCATAAATCGGTTCATTGATATTAAAGGCTCTAATCCGTGCAACAGAAGTAAATATTTCTTCACCCGACTCAGCTTCACGCAATTTAATCCTCAACATTTCGTCAATTTCTCCATCACATCCCATTTGGTTTAACATATCCCATTTTACGATACAAGGCGAGTAAATGTATCTAGGAAGCAATTGGGCCAATCTAGTGTTGTACCTAGACTTAGCATCTCGGTGCATCCTCCCATATGCAAAAACTTCGTAGGTGAACTTATGGAAGCACCCTCTTCCACTGTTTCATGTCTTGAGCCTTTGGATCGTGATGATCCGGCCTCGTCATCGTGTGTTCCTGAAGTCTATACATTAAAAACAATCAACAATAAAGTTATAGTTATGTTTGAAATGATTTGCATGATTGGTCAAGGTTTTGATGGTTTTTTGAAACATTATGTTACTTTTTGATGTGTAATGTGCAGCGCACTTCCCTAAAGTGCGGCATAAATTCTAGGAATATATGAAAAGTACGGCGGTTTTGGCACAAAACTGGCGTGCTTTCTGGGCTGGAAAACAATAATTTCGAATTTTTATCATTTTCAATAATTAATTTAAATATAAATTCATAATATGAACAGTGTATTTTTAGATTTAATCAATATTAAGTATGCATGGGTTAAATGATTCCTAAATATCATGATTCTAAAGGTTAATTGCTCATAAAAAAAGGATTATGGTTTTATCAATCTAATTATACTTAACCCTAATAATCAAGGATTTAAACAAATTAATTATAAACAAGACTTAGGAATCGAATCAACATACCCTAGGCATAATTACAAGGTTGATGGATTGATTTTTGACACTTTTTCTTCGTTTTTGATAGAAACCTGACGGTTTTGTGTTTGAGTGTGTGTGAAAGATTTTTATAATAGAATTAAGTCGTGTTTGGGAAGTTTATCCAAGAAACCTGCTAAAAAGTATGGTGCACTTACCTTAAGTGCGGCGTACTTTCTATAATATAATTTTTATTTATTTATTTATTTATTTACACTACCTTATAATTTAAACATGAACTCAATCCATCACATTAGCTTAATATTTATATATCATAGATTGGATTAATATCCTTACCTCAAATGTAATCCATTATGGATTCATACATATGATTTTTATTTTTATAATAACATAACATGAAACATAAAGAGGGAGTATATAGCTACTCCTTTATTTCAAGCTGATATAATACTTTATTCCATAAACCAGTTGGGTGACATGATATCACTTAACTTGTGGTACTTTGACAATTTACGGTCCGTTTTCTTTGTTGTGAACCCTTGTAGATAGATGTTCCCATATGGATCAGTTATCCTTATTTCCATTCTCCACTGCCCTGTTGCTTCTTCTTCTTTAGTATATGAGCCTTTTTAATCAGGCTTCCAGTTGACTAGCTTAAGTGGTGCGGGTAATGAT
This sequence comes from Tanacetum coccineum, assembly GCA_026074375.1. Classification (NCBI taxonomy): domain Eukaryota; kingdom Viridiplantae; phylum Streptophyta; class Magnoliopsida; order Asterales; family Asteraceae; genus Tanacetum; species Tanacetum coccineum. Next base: position 7,439 of record BQNB010160353.1, on the reverse strand, counting down.
ACAAGGAAGCTAACTACTTTCTTCCAAACATTGATTTTTCTGAACGGGTTTGTTACTGCTTGTATAGCTGATGATCGATCTTCTGGATTAGTATAGTTTAGATATGGAGCAGGTCTTAGGCCGTATATTGGTGCTCCAAACTTATTCCTCTTTATCATATACTCCTCCTCATCAACACTATCACTTTCTACATTTCTCATATAATCTGACCTTTGAGCACGGAAGGTTTGGTGACAAAACCCATCAAAGGTTGAAATTTTTTTATCCGAGGTATTTATCATACCACTAATCATACGCAAGAACCCTCGGCCAACAACTATCGGTGAATCACAATCAATCTGAATATCCAGGATTAGGAACTCAGCAATCAATGTAGTGACTCCTACCTGACAGAGAACATTGCTAAGTTTTCCCATAACATCTGCCTGAGTGTGGTTTATCATCGTGATCCCTCTATCTTCATTTTTCAAATCATCTCTTCCTAACTGCTCATAGATTCGGTAGGGCATAGTGTTCATGTCTGACCCAGTATCTGCCAATGCATTTTCGTTAACTTTCCCTTCAAATCTGATAGGAAAAATGAAAGCTCCAGGGTCATCTTTTTCCTTTAATGCTTCTCCTTGAATCCTTTTTACCGCATCTTCATCTTCTTTTACCGTCTTTTCATCTAATTCCCTCTTATATTTCCTGATCTCATTGAGTATCTTCTTGTATTTATCATGGTAGGCCCATCATCCTCATTACTAGGCCTCTTTTCTTCTAATAATGCATACTTTTAGCTAATCCTTATTGCCAATGCTTCCTTTCTGCTTCTCCTTAAGTTAAATGCCTCCCGGATGACAAGGATGGTCTAATATCTTGATATAACAGATCAAGGTTCTCCATCACTTTCTTTTTTTTCTGGTTGCTTTTCCCTATCTTACACACAAATGAGGGAAGTTCTTCTCTAAACTTTAGTATATCATCAAAATTGAAATCAAGTAATTGATCCCAATCGTCTGAGCTCTTTCCCGTTTTCTCAGAATCATCATCGAATGGATCTGGTTTTGGGATGAATAGTGATTACCCCATTTCCAAAGTCAACAATTCCTTTTGCCAATCTTAGTAATGATCTTCTCAAAATTACTCCAGGCTCAACATCATCTTCCTTAGAGTTTATAATAAACTTCACAAAATATAGCTCTCCCTTTAAGGCAACGATCAGCTCTTTCTTAACCAATTTTTTACCTTTCCTCATTTCATAGTCCAAACACAACTTAACCGCGTACTCATTCGATATCAAGTTCTCATCAAGTGCTAAGTTGATTTCACCATCATATGCTTCCAAACCATTCACAAAGCACGGTGCTATGTACCGTTCACTAATCTCGTCTATTTCCATCATGTAGAAACTGAATGTGTTCACCACTTTCTTTCCTTTACTACCAGCCGTGTCTTGATATTCCGGAGAACTCCAATCTCCTGATCCTTCAATTTTGTCACTTGATATCTCAATCACATTGTCTCCCAAGCAAATTTTTCCGAGACTTGAATTTGGGTCCATAATTCTTATAGAATAAGACAACACTAAAATAACCATTAGTGGGTTAGTTAAAACAGATAGCAATAGCTTTTTACACTTACAAATTATCAATAAACATATAGAATTTTTTAATGCAAGTGATTTTCGTTCAAAAACGAAGAAACAATTAATCTGTTTGGTTTCAGGCAGGAAAGTGCGGCGCACTTCATAAGAAGTGCGGCGTACTTTCTGAATTTTATGTTTTTTAAAATTTTTAATTTTTGTATTTTTATTTTTCTTATAATGTTTAAAACTAAAGCTAAGCAGGCAACACTTAGAAAATAAGAAATGCACATATGCATTTATAAATTTAAACAAGCAATGCATCAAACATTTCTTTTTGGTTTTTTTATTTTAATGTATGAACTGTGATAATACAAGATGTTGACAATCATGAACACAAGGAATAAACTCCACATTTCCAAAATGGTCAATTTACAGTTTATGATTTTTAGGGTTGGTGTTTTGGTGTGTTTCTCTCTTAAAAACTGGTTCGGTTTGTGAAAGGGGGCAAGAAGTGCGGCATACTTGGTTAAAGTACAGCGTAATTTCTGAGTTTTTGCAGAAAAATCGGCGCACAAGGTGTATGTGCGGCGTACTTTCTGAAGAAAATTTGGTCAGTTTGCCAGAAAACTGTACGGCGAGTTTGAAATTTTTTTGAATTGTAATAAAAATGACTTATTCGAGAACAAAATCAATCCCCGGTAACGGCGCCAAAAACTTTGATGTGTTTCAAAAGCTTTAAATTTATAATAACTAGAAATACCGGATAATTATATGGAAACACACCGTTAAAAAGATCTAACCCACTGATATGTAGAATAATCTTTCAGTCAGACCAGGTCATTCCACGGGATTAGGTATTCTAAGAATAAGTCGATAATATTATGAAAAGACAACAAACTTATAGTATTGAAACGGGACAAAAGATAGAATAACTTTATTCAAGAAATAAAGGACATGTTTGGTTAAGGACCAAGAAACGTTATGGATAAACTTGAGGAGGTGAATGATTCACGAATTAAATTATAATCGATTTAAGAATGTTTAGTTACTTAGAAAGATTATCTATTGTTCATAATAAAAAACCCTTTTGGCCTTTATCTTTTATTATGAAAAATGCTTTAAGTGTGATTCGTGCTTTGATAATGAATAATATAAATTTGCTAAACCAAGTTCGTTAGACATAAGGTTTAGCTTTAAACCCTTTTGTACTTGGTTTAATGTTCGTTTACTTAGCCAATCCTCACAAGGCTAAGGTCTAGTTGTCACAGACAAACAACATGGAAATCAATCACTTAACCGGAGTCTTTTGACCTATATCCGGGATAAGCGGTGATCAAACGAAGATTAAAGAATCCAAGTTCAAAAGCATCAAAGTTATATCATTCAAATCAAAAGTTCATTCAAAAGTCAAGTTTGATCTATAATATTCATATAGCACTTAACCAAACATGTTAATCTACTTAACAATCATAATAACAACACATAGAATAACCATAATAAATCCAACATTCATATTATCAAGGTATAGAAACATGTTTATTACCAAATTCCAAGAGTAGAGTTTCTAATTCTTACAATGCCTTTCAAGAACAATGTAATAATTGACTATAGTAACACTAGCAATTCTAATTTCCAGAGGTTCGCTTCCTTCTTTACCCGGAAAGTGATGAAGGTGGTGGTTAACCTTCTAGAACTTCCTGAGAACTTCAAAAACAACATGGAAATGATTTCCATGTGAGAAATGGATGATTTAGTGAAAAAAGGATGCCTCTACCCCTCAAATTCATACCCTATTTATACTAGAGGATTGGGTATCAGTTGTGGGAAAAGGAATTTGGAAAGTTCAATTATTTATATCAATCATAATCATTTCCTTGTAACTGCAGGAGAAGTGCGCCGCACTTGGTGATTAATTGAATTTCATTTATTTCGTTTGTAAGTATGCCGCACAAAATAGTTTGTGCGTTGTACTTTGGCCTCGTTCATTAATTCCTTCAAAGATTCTCTTCTAGATTCTTCTTATAACGGCCGTTAGGGTATTTAACTGGATTTCTTTGCATCGTTAGTCCTTTTTCTTCATTCTTGGTCCTGATATGAATATTACACAATAGACAAGCAAACTTTGCAATATTTCATGCGTTAACATATATATATTTAATGTATTTTCGAGGGATATTTTATGTATATTTGGAGCGTTATTAAATCCCCCCATACTTAGCTTATTTCTTGCCCTCAAGCAATCAAAGCGAAAGATTTTTTAAGTAAAAAAAATTTATGATCACAAGCATAGATAACGCGACAAAGCAACTCATGAATTTTTATAGATAAGTTCTTTTTCACACTTGCTCAATTTAGTAGAAATGATAGTAAACGGAAGTCGCTCATACGCACAGTCATGAAATGTTCAGATTACCATAGGCTTGTATAAGAAACTAAACTTCACCGACATGGCGTAAGCACCAAACATAAACGTCAAAAGAGGTAATTTTATTTAGTGATAATATTTATTATTTGTAAAAAAGGTTTATAAATAAATCATAATCCACCTTATCCGTAATGCGATCAACTGTTCCTTCACACTATTACTTTTTCTCTCTCTCTTTTTTTAACCATAACTTTACTTGGGGAAAACTTGCTTTTCCCCCTTACTTAGGATAAGCACACTTCTTTGTATATATCATAGCAACATTTAAGCATTTCAATTCGGACGGATAAAATTTCAGATAATTTAATTAAAAATCTTTTTGAACAAAATTATTGGTTACTTATATTTATATTTTTATCACCTCTTAATCAGTAAAATATTTATAACACGCGAACGTGTTTCTACTACAGTCTCATAAAGATTTCAAGCACAAGTTCTAGAATTAACAAATCACCGGCACACTCATATAATTTAAATCAATAATAATACTCCAGAAAAGGCGATAAAACTACAAATACATAGCCGTAACGACGGATGAGACACTTGCAATTGCTCACTCCTTAACTCGAGAAAGCTAAAGATAAAATCATCTTATGTATAAAAAATGGATACCTGAATCCTTAAATTCTAATCCTCATAATTTTTTGGGTAATATAAATATGCTAGTAATGTTATCAATCCCGAGTCGGATTGCTTGGTGATCATAAAATGTTTTTTATATATTTTTTTCAAAACTTTTCTTAGAACTTTTACAGTTTATCTCACCCCCATACTTAATATGAGCATTGTCCTCAATGTGAAAATATTATAGAGAAAAGATAAAATGGAAAAGTGAAATATACTTTTCAATTGTGACTTGTACTCTGAATCTTTTCTTTGCGCCAATTCGTCTCGCGCCTTTTCTTTCTTTTCCTGTTCTAATTATAAACATTGCATAGCACACAAATAGTAATAATATTCCTAATAGATTAATAATATAAGGTACGATAAAATTGTTTTAAATGCCAACAGAGGCATTTTACACACCATAATAATAATAATAATAATAATAATAATAATAATGTTTAGAGAAATTGTTTTTGAAACACACATGACCCAAACATGCGATCACGTAACCAACTCGTGTCATCTTGACACTACTCATCATCATCCTGCTGCTGCTATGGTGGTTGGTACTATGTATGGAACTGCTGGTAATACAGATTTGTAGGGGCTAGTGTAAAACTAGTGGGTTGTAGGCTCCTTACAGTGGAACACTATAAACCCCATCCATATGCTCAAACACTCCATGATATATGTCCCAATGGTATGACTCCTTGTACTCCATCTGATCTATCGCATCCTAACGTATCTCCATGCATCCCATCATATCATATAAATCCTGCATAGATGCTCTCGGAGGTACTAGGGAAACCCAACTCTAGGCAAACCCGCTGTGGACTTCGAGAAAAAATTACCAAAGGAATCGATCAAATCTCTAAGTGTAGTTTTATCCAAATACCTACAATAAATTGGAGCACTCAAACTCCTCACAACATCCTCAGTCAACACCCTACATTTCCTAGCAAGCTTAGTGATAAACTGTCCACAGCAAATTTGACTATCCTTTTGTATACCAACTCCTTTTTTCGTCATCCATTTTGCAATCAACCAAGCCACATTTGCATACCTGTTTTGGTGTCTAGCCTCAAACATACTTAAAAGCCATAAATCATTTTTCTGAATTTTATCATATCCAGTTGTCCTTTGACACAAACCATATGTGATCATCTTGTGAATCACCCTCAAGATTAGATTCTTAATAGTAGAAGTGTGACTCCTAGATAAACCAAGGTTATCCTCTCGACTAATGCTTAACCAATACTCCTGAGCGTTAAAATGTTCATCACTTCGCAAACCTCCTTCAAAGTAAACATTAAATCCATCTTCATCAAGCTCAGCGGTTTGATACAATCCCAACCTTCATGCAAACTCTAGCAACGTCAAACTGTGAGCATGTCTACCAAGCCTAAACTTGATAATCTTCTTGGTTTGTAACTCATCACTAGCACACACTTCATCAAACTCATAAGTAGAATAAAACTCGTGGAAAATTTCAGTATAAATCGGTTCATTGATATTAAAGGCTCTAATCCATGCAACATAAGTAAATATTTCTTCACCCGACTCAGCTTCACGCAATTTAATCCTCAACATTTTGTCAATTTCTTCATCACATCCCATTTGGTTTAACACATCCCAGTTTACGATACAAGGCGAGTAAATGTATTTAGGAAGCAATTGGGCCAATCTAGTGTTGTTCCTAGACTTAGCATCTCGGGTGCATCCTTCCCATAGCAAAAACTCGTGGTGAACTTATGGAAGCAACACCTCTTCCACTGTTTCATGTCTTGAGTGTTTGGATCGTGATAATCCGGCCTCGTCATCGTGTGTTCCTGAAGTATATACATCAAAAAACAATCAACAATAAAGTTATAGTTATGTTAGAAATGATTTGCATGATTGGTCAAGGTTTTGACGGTTTTTTGAAACATTCTGTTACTTTCTGATGTGTAATGTGCGGCGCACTTCCCTGAAGTGCGGGGTACATTATGGGAATATAAGAAAAGTGTGGCAGTTTTGGCATAAAACCGGCGTACTTTCTGGGCTGGAAAACAATAATTTTGAATTTTTATCATTTCAATAATTAATTTAAATATAAATTCATAATATGAATAGTGTATTTTTAGATTTAATCAATATCAAGCATGCATGGGTTAAATGATTCCTAAATATCATGATTCTAAGGGTTAATTGCTCATAAAAAAGGATTAAGGTTTTATCAATCTAATTATACTTAACCTTAATAATCAAGGATTTAAACAAATTAATTATAAACAAGACTTAGGAATCGAATCAACATACCCTATGCATAATTACAAGGTTGATGGATTGATTTTTGACACTTTTTCTTCGTTTTTGATAGAAACCTGACGGTTTTATGTTTGAGTGTGTGTGAAAGATTTTTATAATAGAATTAAGTCGTGTTTGGGAAGTTTTATCCAAGCAACCTGCTAAAAAGTGCGACGCACTTACCTTAAGTGCGGCGTACTTTCTATAATATAATTTTTTTTTACACTACCTTATAATTTAAACATGAACTCAATCCATCACATTAGCTTAATATTTATATATCATACATTGGATTAATATCCTTACATCAAATGTAATCCATTATGGATTCAAACATGAACGAAACCAAACGCACCCTTATTGGGCCGAACGAAACCAAACGGGTCGGTTGGGCCAAGCCCACACCGAAACCATCCATACCGAATATCTCATAAGTCCAATAAGCTATTCCTTAGATTATTAAATAAGCAAAACCTCTAAATAAGCCCTTATAAGCATTTTTATAAAATAAAAAATTACCACAACAACTATTTTAATTAAACTCAAAATCTTTTC
>BQNB010160351.1:0-14808 GCA_026074375.1 Tanacetum coccineum | reverse complement strand
TGACAAGACGGAAGGACTTCAAAATACAAAACTATAATATTTTATAATACTTAACCCTGGGAATATTACCGGTTATCACGGTCTCACCCCCTTAAAGGAATTTCGCCCTGAAATTCAACTTAATTCATCAATTCACAACACTGACAAGAAATTCCATTCCTCAAAGAATTACATCAATCACTAGGATTTAGTCTTTTCAAGCGAGGTTTCTTACGATCCCTCTAAAGACTAAGTCTTTCCACAGTCCAATCTTACACTTTCTCATGGTCAATCCATATCCGATCACAAAATTACGATAGCCTCTCATGCTATCTCTTAGATTTAAAATTTCTCAAACTTAGATCTCACTGCCTCAGTCGGGTGTCAGGATACGATCCCGTCCTCGACGTGACGACAAAACTATCAAATTGGCATTGCCAAATCTTTCCGGTTATTCAACCAACAGGACTAACCCTACAGGGTATATGTCCTACACAATACGACTCACACTTAACTTTCTCAAGAACGCCCATGGTTCTTTACCAACACTTACTCAAAATCCCCAAGTAAACTTTACTTGGTCAACAATCCCGAATCTACCCTTCTAGGAAGGCTGTTTCATAATCTAAAACACAACATTATACGCTTTAAACTTTTCTAAATCAATCCTACTCAATGGGTGTCTTAAATCTCAATTTACATAGGTAGGTCAAGATACCTCTCAAAAGCTTACACGGTTAAAAGTATGATCAGGTTTCCCAACTGATCACCACAACTCTTTCCAATACTCTCTGTGACCATCCACGGTCCATTACCTTCCTATTAGACCTCATAACAAGATGGTAAAAATGATCAGCCCGAATACTTTTCGAGCTTACAGAATATACCAACTACACCGTACACCAAATCCTAATAAGAAAGTGGGTATCTGTTCTATCACGAGCAACCAATCGCAACGTTCTCACACACGGGCAAAAATGCGCTCTCAAGCTAACATGAAACAACACAAAATACCGCTATCCACGAATTACCAAACAAAATTTTCCTTCAACCCGAATAGTTCTATTTCATAACATTGCGCGCTCACCCTACAAGTGATTTACAGTTCATGTAGCTATGGACGTAGACTTATATATACCCATCACAGGTGTCCCCTCCAAGAAAACCCGGGCATTTATTTAAAGATTTATGTACTCCTGTTATCGGTGTCCCATCAAGAACTCACAGGCAAGTAATGTTAAAGAATATGTATCCGTGTCCTTCAGAAACGGGCAGTAATGTTATTGTGATCAGTTCAATCCGCTTAGCTAATTCATAATCATTTCAAAGTAAAGTATTGCATTCGTGACATAAAAAATGAAGTCATGTAATGTATCTCATAGCGGAGCTATGTAATAAGTATGTAAACCAAATTTGTAACGATCATGTAACTGACCAAAATTTTGTTTTTTTAACAAGCATGTTATCACCAAAAATAAATGTAAAACGTGGGGCTATAACTCACATTGATGGTGAAGAAACGATCTGGCAGAAATGCCATATTAAGTACATACTCAACGGAATTCGAAACAGATCGAACAAGAAGTTGCAGCTTAACTTAACTGCAAAGTCCATAGCCTAGGATAATGATTTGGGTTTTCCCGATGGATAGTCACATCAACGCGACACGTTGATAGAATATTTAGATTTCAAGTTGTAATAGTTTGGTGGTTGGTTAAATAAATAAATTGAAAGATAACGCAAAGTATGTAATATATTCTTTATATATTACATATGAAAAATAAACCCTTATATAACTCATACCGTTATTTTATTAACAGGACAAACAATCCAATGAGTATTTGAATTATATAATGCTTGATTTTTTATATTCAAAAGTGTGAGAAATAATTATACTCAATTGTTTGACCCGTTTTCTGAAATCACCACTTAATTAAATAAAAAGTTCTTGCATAAACGTAATCGTACGTTTTAAGATTACCAATTAAGTTAAACGATGTTTATAAGTTTACAACAATTATTATGTTATTTTCGAGATGATCAAGTATTAAATATAAAATAAAATTTTTTATAGTTTTTTATTTCGTTTCTCAACAGGTGTGTCTAAAATAGTTGTCTCATTGTAAAAGTATAGTTTTCGTTCGTTGGTCGGGTTATTGTATAATACAAATTTATGTATCTTTAAAATATAACTTAGTCCCCTTTATCGGTTTCTAAAATAATAGAAGCTTTAGTAAATCATTACTAAATATAGAAATTCATATAAATTTCGTCATGACATTTTCGTTTATATAATGTTTCCATATTTATAGAATCCCTTTATTGTTCTTCCTCTTATTAACATAAATCATATTTCAAAACTTCCGCGCTGTATTAAATAAGTATAATTTATATATAATATATATAATATATTATATTTTATAAATATATATACACAACTAAAAAAGTAATAAATTTTCATATTGTATTTAACCATTAACCACATTTTAGTTTTTTTTTTTTTTTTTTTTTTTTTTTTTTTTTTGAACGGCGATTTTATTAGAAACAAAAAACTGCAGCGGTAGATTACAAAAACAATAATATAGGGGTTTTGAGACCATTCGATTCCATTCGAACGAGGCTTTAGATCTATACTTACACAATAAAAAGAACTATCTTTTTATGACATTTTCAATAAGCTTCGATTCGAAGCGTTTTCTCTCGTCAAATAGGAGCTTGTTTCGATAGATACAAAGTAAACACCAAATGGAATACCAAACTCCTTCGAAACATCTTTTTGAGTTTGAATTCATACGAATTGAAAACAGCCAAGAATTCCATTCTGATTTGAGTCAAGTTTGCGTGATCCAAATTCCACCAGACTCAAACCTTATTTGCAATGTCCGAATCCAATCACACCTAAAGAAACAAATGGCCGTCGATTAATGCATATCAAATATAGGACAAGTAATATCCTGTATGTTCATACCTTACGAGAAATGTTGAACGGTGTAGGTAAAGCATCGGTCTTGATTTCCAGCAAGAACGTTGAGTTTTATCGGGGACACTCTTTACCATCTAGTTTCTTCTCCAAATATTCGGAAGGCATATTCATCTATACGTCTACCGAGCAGAGGCCACCGAAAAGTTTACCCGTATCTCCAGAATTCCAATTTCATCTGTCAGCCGAAGGCACGATTGTGACAGAACGAAACAATTCTACAAGCTGTCGAATTGTTTTGCTCGATACCCCTCTGGAATTTCGAAGGAAGGAGCTAGACCAAACTCGTGTCGCCTATCTTGGAACTAACAGTAACATCCTTTGAGGATTCAAGCGCGTATAATCTGGGAAAAATGTCTTTAAAAATGCCCCTAGTATGCCAATGATCCAACCAGAATTTGGTGGACTCCCCGTTTCCCATCTTATGAGTCAGATAATCAAATTTACTTTTTCAACTATCTCTTGCCATGCTTGAACACGTGTCATAGAACCTCCCACTCTAGTCCCAAGATAGTAGAAAGGACACTTAAGAACGAGACATCCTAACTTTGCAGCCGCTTGGATGACCTGAGCACATGTCCAAATTATCCCATTATCTTACTTTTGGTACATAGTTAATTCTTAAGGCCCGAAGCATGAAAAAAGCATTTCAAAACTTATTATTTATAAATCTCGCAATAATTTTTATTAATCGATTATTATAACTTTGCTATACCAAACGCACCCTTAGTGCGTTATCTGCAACCAAACGCCCATTTAAGGGCAGTCATAACAAACAGCCCATTATGGGTTATTAACCCCTATCCAAACGCACCCTTTCCCCGGGGGTTATTGCAAATCCAAAGCACCTTTGTTGAATTTACTCAGCCTAAACGACACCCTTTTTCGATTAATAACCAGAACAAACAACCCTTGCCTTTTTTTTTTTTCTCATTAAACCAAACGCACCCTTGTGCGAGTATGAAAACCAAACGCACCTTGGTCGGTGCAAATACCAAACCGAACGCACCCCCTTGGTGCTTTTCTACAAAAACAAACACCCCTGGTCTGGTGTAACAGCCAAATAGAAACCCTTTTGTTGATTCTAATAAACCAAACGCACCTTTGATGGTGTTGTTTATCAAAACCACGCACCCTATGGTGGTTCGGTCAAACCAAACGCACCTGTTGGTGCTATTCTAACCTGAACGCACCCTTATGGTGCTATTCTTTAAACCAACGCACCCTTGTGGTGACTCTGCCAAACCAACGCACCCTCGTGGGTAGAGAGACAACCCAAACGCACCCTGTTTGGTGGTTTACCAGCGAACCAAACGCACCCTCTTATGGTTCCATTAAACCCACGCACCCTTTGTGGGTTGTGGTTGTATGATGATGACAGTGCGTGGTTTCGGTGGGGTGACGCGGGGGTGGCGGTGATGTGGGTGGTGATGGAGAGGCGGTGGGCAGCGAAGGGGTGGGGATCGGATAGATCGGGTGGTGAGGAGCATTTTTGAACTCGGCCGGAAAACTCGCCGGAAATTTTTTCCGGCGGCGACGGCGGCGGTGGCCGGCAGGAAATGGGGAGAGGGAGAGAGACATGGATGTGTGTGTGTTTATTATTTCCAAATGAAAAAAAATGTAAAGTTTTTATATATATATATATATATAAACTTATAAAGTAAAGTGGCAAGTTACAAATAGATGGGGGTTAGTTTTGTAATATTTTCACAAGGGCCAAAAGTGTAACTTTTGGTAAATATTGGTTCGGGATTCGTTTGAGCCACTTTTGGTAAATACGAAACTTGCGCCATTGTTTTCCAAATAATTTTCCAACAAAAATGAGTATTCATTTGATAGTATTTCATAAATATTTTTATAACATTTATAAAAATATTTGTTATTTATTTGGAAACCCGGTTATGTCTTGTCGAATGTTAAAATAAAAAATTAAATTTTTTACCCGAATATTTGCGTTATCGAACAACGTTACTGAATAAAATGATGAATAATTTATTAAATATTTTTATTTAATAAAAAGTGTTAATTAAATATAATTTAATTATTTTCTTGTTTTTAAAATCCTGCGAGGGCATTTCAGTCACTTTCTGACTGTTTTCGGGTCTCGGTCAAAACTAAAAAGTTGTCAAGAATGTCGTTTTACATCAAATTGCTTTAGAGTCCGAATCGTGAAAATGTGATTTAGTGGCTCGTTTTTGATAAATCAACTTAGGAATAACATATATCTCTTTTAAATATGTTCAGAAAAATTACTGGTTACGCGGTAATCGCTTTTATGTGACAATAAAAGACCAAAAGTCAAAAAGTCAAATCGGACCTGAAAAGTCAAAGGTTAAAATAGTCATTTAAAATTTCCAAAAATTGCCGGATGTTACAATTCACAACACTACGACAACCTCTCATGTTATCTCCTAGATTCAAATTTTCTCACACTTAGGTCACACTGTCTCGGTCGAGTGTCAGGATACGATCCAGTCCTCGACGCGACGACTAATCATTGCCAAACTTTCTGGTTATTCAGCCAAAGAGACTAACCCTACAGGTATACGTTCCTACACAATACGACTCATACTAGAACTTCTCAAGAAAAGCATGGTTCTTTACCTAACACTTACTTACAACAAAATCCCCAAGTAAACTCTTAATTGGTTAAACTATCCCGCTCTTACCTTCTTGGAAGTCAGTTTATAATCTATCACATCATATTGCATTAAACTTGTTTCAAATTAATCCTACTCTACGGGTGTCTTAAATCTCACTTCACTTAGGTAGGTCAAGGTACTTCTCAAAAGCTTACACAGTTAAAAGTATGATCAGGTTTCTCAATTGATCATCACAACTCTTTCCAGTACTCCCCGTGACCATTCACAGTCTATTACCTTCCTATTAGATCTCCTTAATGTCTGCGGTATTATCGGTCAGCCCGAATATAATTCGAGCTTACAAAATATACTAACTACATCATACGCCAATTCCTAGTAAGGAAGTGGGTACCCGCTCTATCACGAGCAACCAATCGCACGTACTCACACATGGGCAAAACTGCGCTCTCAAACTAACACGAAACAACACAAAATATCGCTATCCACAAATTATGAAACAAAATTTTCCTTCACTAATACGAAACGGTTTCAATACAAATCACCTAACAACTAGAATGATTCGCCATAACTACAAATACAAAAAGAAACTTTTCTCATCATAACCGACACTAACCGATGCTACCCGGTTTAGTGATATACACAAAAATTACTGAACCAAACCTCATGCTACCCGGTTTAGTGATATACAAAAAAACTACTAACCCAAACCTCATATACCCTACGCACCTCCTCAGGGCTCCTGCCCTATCCTCATATTGTCAACAACCTCATCCAACTCTAATCGCGCACACCGTAAATCCCGATTCTCTCCCTGCATATCACTGATGCCACAGAGCTGCTCTCTGTGCATCCGTCTGACCTGCCCACGACTCCAGGGCTAACAATGGTCTCCATATCGCTCTAAATGTCACTGCGACCCGCTCCTGCTCGTACTCTAAACTCCTAAATCGGTACCTATGGGATAAAATCTTATCCCTAACCGCCCCCAACCTAGTAAAGTACCTCTCAAACAGAGCAGGAGATAGATCCTCCAATCGTACTACATGATCACGAATCAATCTCCCCCTGCATCTAAACTTGAGCTCCCAGCTCAGTCAGGAATCCCTTAGTCTCAGCCGTAGCGGGTGAAGCTACAGGTGATGGTATAATCAACGGTATCATAGGTGATGAAATAGGTGAAGGTACAACAGAAGGCGATGGAGAAATAGGAAGTAAACCAGACGTCCACTAGGGTGAAGGTGGTGTCTGTACAGGTGGTGCTGGTGGTAAGTAAGCAGGAACATCAACATAAACCATACCGTCCTCCAGGTCTGTCCATGTGGTGAGTGTGGGCTGTCTAGATGCCGGCACCCTCTTAGGTCTCTCGGATTCTGGTGCAGATCCAGAATCCCGTCCGACCTCAAATGTACTGTATACATGATCCTCCTCTAATGCTAACTCTCGGCGTCTTCATGCTTCAAACCCAAGTCCCAAAGGCGCGCTCACCACTGTCCCCATAACCAGAGCTGCCTGTTACTGACCCTCAGGTACAACCTCCTCCTCCTCCTCTAAACCAAGTCCATCACTCTCTATACTATGACCCTCATCGTCTAAACCACAACTCTCATAATCCATACCATGACTCTTACCATCTAAACTATAACTCTCATCATCCGTACTGAGGCCCTGGACCCTCGCAGCAAGACCCTCGTCCCCTGCAGCAGGATCCTCATCCTCTGTAGTAGGACCCTTGTCCTCTGCGTCCTCACTCACATTGTTAGAATCCAAACTCTCCTCTATCTCCTCATCATCATCCTCCTCACTATCCTCTACTAACTCAAACATACCCCGATAACGCTTCCGTGCAGGAAGGTCTGGCGATGACGAAGATGGCGAACTCTTGTGAGAGGACCTAAACCTCTTACGGAACGCGGACTCAGACATAGCTGCCACCTCTGCCATACTGGAAGAGAGGACTGATGACATTGCAGGTGGGAAGCACGCACAGCATACATGCGTCCTGCAGAATATGGAACAAAAACGAGTGAAGTACTCTCATGTAGTGATGTATGTGTATTAACAGTAAGGGGTGACTCAGGTGTCTCAGTATCAATGGGGTCCTTAAAATGCTCAGACTCAGTATCCGTCCCATCCAAATAAGCCTGTCTAATGGCCTCATAGGGATCCTCAGGAAGTGGTACGGGCACTCGGAAGCTCTGAGCTTCGTCAGCCCCTGGTGGAACCTACTAGTAAACAAACACTAGGTAAGACATCCTATGAAAAACACGATAAAGGGTATAGGGTATAAAATATTAAAAAATTATCCACATTATTAACATCATTGATGCTTACAAAGTACAAAATCATTAACGTTGTGAAATTAGACGTTCATAAGAACGTAAATATAGTCCGTTAAATATATTAAAAATTATCGGGAAGAATACGAACAATGAATAATCACTGACCAGGTTCGATACCGAACAAGCACAACTGTTCAACACATAAAACACATAATCCACAAAATCATATTCTCAAATCACGTCGCTACTTGCGACTATCCATAAAAAATTTCAAGGCAACACGCACTACACTAAGGCAAGCATGGACAACATCAATCAATCACCGCTATCCGCGACAATTTCGCTTACACTCTTGAGGCATCGCACACTATTACTACTAAGGCAGCATAACAATCCTTATATCAACATAATTTCAATCTCAACACTCGCAAGTGTTCTCATCACTTTACATCCTATCATTTTTAGGTGGTCACATTACTCACACATCCCTCCCCTCCCCTAACATAGCTTTAAAAAACCAACCCTATTGTTTCATAGTCCTTCTTGAATTAAGCATGGTTGATCAGGGCATACGTAATTTAGGAAAAATACCACGAACTGCTCGGGCTGTTTGACTTTCTCCATGTTTGAGGTTCTACTAAAAACAAACTTAACTTTTTGGTTATAGATGCGCTTTTTTTCTTTTATTTTATAAAACGCAACAGCATTTCTCTATAAACCTGGCTCTAATACCAATCTGTTACTCCCCGTCTTGCCGGAAACATAATACGGATGCGACGGATACATTCATCGCACAAGAATACAAGACATACAATTTAACAATTCACAATCATAAAACTGTGTTTACATACATTTTACAAGTTAAAAACATGACAAAACACAATTATCAAAACCATCTTGACCCAGTCCCCTTAGGTTACATCTTTTCTCTTCCAATACCATTCACATATCTTTTGATTTAATACACCTGAAAATGATACTCCAAAATGTCAACAAATAATGTGTGGAGGCGTCGGAGGTTGACTTAAACCCAAAAGTTGTGCCAATATTTCAACAGTGGAAATAGTGCTATATGACATGAATAGAGCAACATCCTTAGCATCACCGCTAATCAACAACCAGTATGCACTTACGCACCACTAAAGACCTACCATTAAGCAATGGAGGCGTACCTATCCGCTTCGAAGCAATAAGTACACAAAATACTGGGTAGGCGTACCCATCCGCTCCCAACAATCATACAAAACACATAATATTCACATAGCAGTCATAAGCACATATCTTGTCCCAAAAACAAAACCACATTTTGCACAGTTTAATTCAAAACATTTCAAAACACATTTGAGTATCATTTTCCCCCAATAGAAAAACAGTAAAAAGTGGGGGTACGAGAACTCACCTAAATCGGAAATGAAAAGCAACCTCATAATCTCAAATAAAGCAAAGCACAAACAATCTCTACGCAAGCGCACAATGTACCCGACAACGACCAAATATATACTCACTTTATTAATACTCGTACAAAATTATCTTATTGTACAAGTGTTCGTCTTTACTCATGCAAAATCCTCATTTCATCCCCAATTCATTTCATTTCAAACTCTTTAAATCCAAACTCGTTATCTCATACCGTTAACCCGTTACAAAAACCATCTTCTTATTACTAAGACTTTATCTCGTTATCAAAACATTATCTCATATTATGGTTGTGTGGTAATTACGCAAAAACAACTCAAACACTTGGGCAAAGTGCGACATCAATACCATACAGCTCAAACACCTCAAATCGTTGAACGATACAAATCGACCAAAATACTTCCGTTGAAATCTGACGAAAAGAAATGACTAAGAAACTCAAAAGGCCGAAGATAAGTAAAACCACATTTCCAATCTATACGATAAAATAGTATACATAATATATATTTTAGTAGATATAATATTATGTATTTAATAATTTAAATAAAAAATAAAATAATAATATTTTATTATTATTTTTGTCTTATTATCAGGCTAACGGGGTACAACGTCTCGTCATTAAATATGTCCAATAGCTTTTACCTTGACACTTAATCTTCCAGAAGACTCATCCTTTATTTCCTCAAATAAAATCAACAAAACGATTATAAATATTAAATATTTAAAAAGTTTCGAGAAATTACGTCTTTCGTCTTGTATTAAATTTTCAAGTAAAATAACTATTTATTATTAAAACATTGAAAATTTATCCCTTTTTAGCAAGTCACTAAGTATAAAATTCTTTCAAAAATTCGGCATGACCCGTACGTCATTATGACTTTTTCCAAGGTCTTAAACCTTAATCCAAAACACTTTTTCACAAACCCGACATTTTTCGACAAACACAATATCAATACCTTCAACACGTTTTATCAAACCGTAGCAAAATAACCCTCTTTATAACCGATAAGTCTAACAAAATCTCTCTTAGTCCAACACAATTCCTTTAGTCCATTTATAAAGTTCACAAATTCACTTACTTGTTATTGGGTCTTAGGGCCCATTATGGTCTTAAATACTTAGCCCGATAGTAAAGACTTAATCCATACCTCTTCTCATAAGCTCAAAATATAAACCAAAATCCAATGGACCTTATGCCTATTAAGCCGTAACAAACACAAGTCGAAATCCCATATCCCTGGCTCATTAAGCCAAAACAATAAGCTATAAGCTTATAATATTTTATATATATAAACCAATAACCAAACAAGCCATAAGCTTGTAATATAAACCGAAAACCAAACAAGCCATAAGCTTCTAATTTAAGCCAAAAATAAGAGCTTAAAAATAAGCCAAAAACCAAATAAGCTATAAGCTCAAAACCAAAAACCAAGTCCATTAACCAAGTCCAAGTGGGCCGAGCCCACCTTAGTGTCGGACCAACAAAACCAAACCGACCCTTATTGGGCAGAACGAAACCAAACACACCCTTTGGTTGGGCCGAGCCCACACCGAGTTGACAACCACACGTGGGTTGGGTCGAACCACCAAACGGGTCGGTTGAGACGAGCCCACACCGAAACAACCCGAACCGAATATCACATAAGCCCAATAAGCTATATCTTAGCTTTTGAATAAGCAAAACCTCAAAATAAGCCCTTATAAGCATTTTTAGAAAATGAAAAATTACCACAACAACCATTTTATTCAAACTCAAAAATCCTTCTTTTCTTTCTTTTTTTAGCCGACGCACAAACACCCCTTTTTACATTTTCGCTTTCAACTTTCGACCTTTTTGACGATCAACTTGTACAACTAGTGTATTGACATCCTAATAACTACAAAAGTACAACTTTTAACAAATTTTAGAAAACTTACAAGTTTGGATGACCTTGGTTTGGTTTTGACGCGAAAGGAACGAATTTGTACACCTTTTATATAACCTGCATCTACTAACTATCAACCCACTAACTATTCTTAACTCGTGTTCGTCTGAAAATCTTCAAAATCTTTGTTTCCCCTTCCTTGTGGTTCGTCCGGTTTGTAGAGAGAGAGAGAGAGGAAGAGATAGAATTTTTTTGTTATTTTGAAAATGAGAGAATGACGAAAATTTGTTAACGTGGAGGAATATATGTGTACCAAGGGAACATACTAGCAAGTTTTTAGCCTTCTTGTCCCTCCCTATCCACCTAGGCGTCCAAGTATCCTAGAAGAGTGATACGCCCACGGTTTGGATAACTATCATAGTTATTTATGTTTAGGATGTGTGTTGAGTCGTATTAGGAATGTCAATAACTTATGTTAGGAAAGTGTCAAGTCAATGTTTATCTTGTAGTTGGCTTATGATCCTAGCCATGTCTTTTATTCGGTATATATACCAAATCATTCTTCATTATTTAATAAATCAAGTTAAAGAACAATCTCTAAGCTTCTCTCTTCTTTCTTACGGAGCTCGCACACGCTATAGTGGTGCAAGTCTGTCTCTTCTCTACTCAACTATTCTTAAGGAGCAAGCACACGCTAAAAGTGGTGCCTTATCTTGATACAACCCCGAACAGGGTCGTATCAATTGGTTCTTTCATTGAGAGCTCTCATTGAAAGGGTTTTGATTTAAAGTTCTAAAAAAAAACTGTTCATCGGAGTTACTATTCACCAAGTATTGTTCATCAAAGTTACTATTCATCGGTTACTGTTCATCAGCAAATTTTTTTTATTGTTCTTCGAATTATTGTTCATGGCATCGGACGGCAACGATCAGGACATGAAATACGCACTATCTAAGCTTTTGCAAATGGGTACGGTGGAAGACTATCAACGGGAGTTTGAGATGCTTATAAAACGAGCAACGATCCCTGAATATTTACTTAAGTCATTTTATATCTCCGGACTTAAACTGGATCTACAATGTTTACTGTTTAGGTCAAACCCCAAAACTCTAGACGAAGCTTTTTCATTGGCCCGTGCAGCGGAAACACGCTTCACGAACCTAGACATTTAGGAATTTTTGAGGTCAAAACCTTCAACTTTTGGAGAAGACTTCTTTAAAGCTCGTATCACCGAGGCTCGTTTTGAGATAATTACAAAGGAAGAGAAAGAGCACATCATTGAAAAGAAAATAGATGTCATTCTACCATTACAGGGTGAATTTGTTTCACCTAAAGCTAAAGGGTCCTTAAATGCTGATGAGTATATTGGTGTTGAAGAGGTTGTGGCTGGTGGCGAAGCGCTTGGGATTGGTGAGGATGATGACTTGGGTGACGCGGTTACGGACGAGGGTGATGATGCAGTCGAAAGTGGTGAGATCTCAATTCTT
Source organism: Tanacetum coccineum (assembly GCA_026074375.1). NCBI lineage: Eukaryota > Viridiplantae > Streptophyta > Magnoliopsida > Asterales > Asteraceae > Tanacetum > Tanacetum coccineum. Next base: position 2,199 of record BQNB010160351.1, on the reverse strand, counting down.
AACTCACTTATTGGTCACGGGAGTCCGCGTTCTCTCCAACTTTTGGTAAAGATCCGCAAGGGGGATGTTCATGTGCTCATCGACAATGGCAGTACACATAATTTTATTCGACGACGTCGTCGAAAAATTGTGTTTACCTACCCACTTTACGAAGGTGTTTAAGGTTTATATTGGCAGAGGTGAAACTCTTTTGTGTGAGAACATGTGTACCTATGTGGCAATTGAAATCCATGGTTTGTGCAAGAAGGTGGATTTATATATGCTTTTGATGAAGGGAATATTGAGACGACAACAACAACCACAAATAGCAACGAATGCTAAAATTCAAAGATGACTATAGGATCCTAGAATCAAGATATATTTTAAACATCACCTTGAGGACTAGGTGGTTGTGAAGGAGTAGGGAATGATACGCCCACGGTTTGGATAACTATCATAGTTATTTATGTTTAGGATATGTGTTGAGTCGTATTAGGAAAGTCAATAACTTATGTTAGGAAAGTTTCAAGTCAATGTTTATCTTGTAGTTGGCTTATGATCTAAGCCATGTCTTTTATTCGGTATATATACCGAATCATTCTTCATTATTTAATAAATCAAGTTAAAGAACAATCTCTAAGCTTCTCTCTTCTTTCTTACGGAGCTCGCACACGCTATAGTGATGCAAATCTATCTCTTCTCTACTCGACTATTCTTAAGGAGCAAGCACACACTAAAAGTGGTGCCTTATCTTGATACAACCCCGAACAGGGTCGTATCAGAGAGTCTCGGGTCTTCCTTTTTGCGTCGGGATCACTTAAAACTCAATTTTCATCTTTTTAAAACGTCAACCAAACTTAGTTATCATTTCCATTGCGTTTAAAATCATTTTTCCATAAACCTGGGTTATTCACACAACACCTATTACATTAAATTGTTACAAAAATCCATTTTGAGCCTTTATCGGCCGACTCCGGACCGAAAACATGAATTTTTGACAAAACTTTACCGAACCTCGCTCATCCATTTATAAACACTTTAAATCACAAAATATGGCTCGTCAACTTATATTCAACCAAAATTTTACCTTTTTACGGCCGTTTCAGTCTTTTACCAATTTTCACGAAAACAACCGTTTTCTGATAACTTTCAAATCTCACACTCACAATATACATTTTTAACCACGTTATTATATCATAATGAATTTATTAAATAAATAAACCCATTAACACATTCCCAACTTCATTAAATCTCCACACTCGAATAAACTATCGTGCCGGTACGCGTTGCGTGACGATTTCTCGCTAAACGCGAGAAAACTTCCCGGAAAGCACTGAAAACCTCAAAACCACTCTAAAATAGAAAAACAAATCAAAAATGATTCATTTACGAACTCAATACTTCATCAAACTCTCGGTTAAACCGAAACCGTTTTTACGCAAAAATAGTCAACATAAGTCAACTTTTCAGCTTTCATCAGGAAAACTGACAAGATCGAAAGACTTCAAAATAAAAAACTATAATATTATATAATACTTAACCCTGAAAATATTACCGGTTATCACAAGTAAGTTGTTACAGCTTTTTATAAGTTTGAGCTGTAAAACATTACTATTATAAGTACTGGAAGTAGCTGACTAAAGATTTTATTTCGTTTGGTGCAACTGAGGTACTCTGCTGCATTGATTCTCGCAGTCCGGTTTGAATTTTTGTTCTTTCCTGAGCAAAAGTGTGTCGGTAAGAGTCGTTTGGTTAGCGAATAAGGACTGTGTAGAAATTGTTAGCCCTTTTATTGGATGATTTTTAAAAGTTTATAATGGTACATATTTAATACGAGTAGTTATTAAAAAGGTATTCACCCAGTCTATGAAGAAACCAAGGCAGCGAGGGTAGATAGGTCGTGAGACAACATACATGAGAATTACGAAAAATCGCATAAGCTTATGAACCCGCTAATAAGCTTAAACAAACACCTCATATTTGAAAGAAGCTGAAGTTTTTTCAAATAAGATGGTCCAAAGATCTCACAGACCTTGGTGAAAAAAAACCCCATATTTGAAAGAAGCTGAAGTTTTTTAAAATAAGTTGGTCCAAAGATCTCGCAGACCTTGGTCAAAACATAATGCATCTTAAAAGTTTTTGTGATTTTACTTGAATATCTGATATGTTACCTTCATGTTCGAGTTTTGTACAACATTTGTGAGGTTAACCTACATTTTC
>BQNB010160350.1:0-14808 GCA_026074375.1 Tanacetum coccineum | reverse complement strand
CTATATCTTGATTTTTGTACTTTGACGTAGCACCCCATTGTTACCTTTCCGTTGCGACCTGATTTTAGGGGTGTTACATCTTGCAATAGTTTGCTTCTGTGTACCGGTTGGGAGGGGACTCATTTTTATTACGTGTATAATCCTTCCACTAATCTGGTTAAAATGCTTTCGGAAACAAATTACGCACATGATGATTTAAATTTTTATAGATGTGTTGGATTGAGATTGACATTTGACCCTACAAAATCACCTGACTACAAAGTGGTGCGTACTGGAAGAAACTCTTGTGAGATTGTTATACAAATTTACTCTTCAGAGTCCATTAATTGGACCCTGTGCAGGGAAAGATTTACATACTTTTTTTTGTACATTTTGATAGTGCAATCTATTGGAACGATGCCTTACACTGGCTAGAAACTGAGAATAGGCAGCTTACACATTACAAGTTAAATATTGAAGACCATAAGCATCCAATAATAACAACCATACAAATCCCTCAAGACCATGAGCAACCAATTATAACAACCATGCTTCCAATGATAATAAGCATACGAATACCTCACATGTTGCATCTGGAATGGAAATTATTCGAGTCGATTGGGTGTTTAGTTCTTGTTCGTAGAGATTGTATTGGCTCTAACAGGTTTACTATCTACGAGATGAATAAAGGGTGTTTTGTGTGGTCGAGTAAATACATTGTTAATACTGATGATTTTATGAATCCACTTCCTGAAGGATGGTCAATTCGGTCCATAGTTTGGAGAATTGTTTTGGGAGAAAGAGAAAAGGATTCTTTTTTAATCATTAACTTTTCTGCAAAGGTTGTACAATACAACCTAATATCAAAGACTCTGCGTGAGATTTATGATATGGGATCTAATGAAATTGCTGATGATTACCTTCATGGTTTCATTCCTCCTTATGCTATGTGATGTGGGATATAAAAAACTTGACTATAAGGTTTTTGAATTCATTCCATCATCTGCTAGGGTTTGATTATCCTTCCTTGTAGAATGTTTATCTAAAATTGTTGTTACAATGAGTGTTTGATTATCCTTCCTTGTAGAATGTTTATTTGAATTTATTGTTAGAATGGTTCACTAAAAGGTATTTGGGGACTGCCCAAAGCCTCTTACAGACAACATGATGAAGTAATTTGTTGTAATCAGTTTAAATTTTCAAGTTAATTTGATTAATACTTGTTATCAAACATGATAATCCCTAAACAAAATACACTTTGTGTTCATATTAATTCAAGGTTAACAACCATCATCAGTTAATTATAAATGGCGGGAATAAACTTATTTAGCCGGAGAAAAATTTCCCTCACCATGCCATGGGAATAATGTAATTCAGCGAGGGAGAAAAGAAAAAGGCCTCACAGGGACCAACCGCGCAATAGGAAAACGACAAAATAACATAACAGTAAGAGTTACTGTATTAACAAAATGGCCAGGGACCAACGACGCAACACGAAATAATAGTGAAAAGACGATTCTGCCCTTCAACAGAAACACGACATGGCAAGGATAACGACATGGATAACCGTCGTTACCTATAACGGAGTGCCAGGGACCAAATAGGTAACTACAGTGTCAAATAGGGGCCTCGTATGAGAGTCCCCGTTATCTAGGGACCAAACGGGCAAACAGTGTGGAGTTTGGGAACGAACAGTGTAATTTACCCATGAATTTAACTTTGTGATTCAACTTGTATAAATCACGACTAAATTGCATAAATATTTTTTGTAGTTTGGCCAAATTGCAGACACGGTTTTTATATTTTTGAAAATACAGACACCGTTAAATTTGGATTGCAAATTTTGTCTCGTCTTTACCTAAACTGAAATGACTAAGATAAATGTACTCACATCTCCTCAATTGTACTTCTTGAAATACTTTCACAAGTGATTCAATCTTTTTCCCACACTCGAAAATTTATGTTTCTCTAAATAAAGTACATCATTATCCAAACTATTGCTTGTCATATTGCTATACTTTTTGGTGGCATCAACCCATTACGATTGTGATTGACCATATTTATTGTTGTGTACACGTTCACAATTTCCATCAAACAAACACCAATGACCACTTCATCACCTCATTACATAGCACAATTCCATGATTGGTAGACTCACATGTGTCATCACAGCGAGGCCATAACACTGAGTGTAACTCAATAGCCTTTCTATCCAATTCCACTCTAATAGGTAGCCTTACCCCTCAGCGTCCTCCAAGAAAAAATGTTAATATTATATGCAGGGGCGGATGCACATGAGGTGTATGGGGGCCGGTGCCCTCTATAATTTGTCAAATAAAATTGATTTTTAGTGTAAAAAAAATTTATTGACCATTTTATTAAAGTGCATCCAACTAAAAAATCAAATTGCCCCCCACCTTGAAGCCAAACAATGTAAATACCTCATATCTCTATCTTTATTTTTATGTGTACAACGACTTTTGTCAAGGAATTTTTTTTGCCTCTCGTCCTCTAACTTCTAGGTTTCGCCACTGCTTATATGAAATGAGCTTGTTCCACACCGTCTCGACATTATTTTCACTCATATTTAGACTTTTCGCTTTAACTAATGATATTAACAGAGAAGACGACATCGTCATCGAGTTCCCACTTCCGTGTGTCCCTATCACTCAAAGTTATATTAACATGATTCAAAAAACCTTCTAACCCAAAAACCATTCTCTCCTCTGTGACGATTCAAAACAATTCTTTGGTTAAGTTTTTTTCGAAGATACGTTTCGTTTACTCGGTGCGATTAGGGTTTTTGAATATTTAGGGTTTTCTTTGTTGAATATTTTTAGGGTTCGTAGGTTTGATTCAATAATTATTATCTTAGAATGTTGTTGGTTGAATACCCTGACACATCAGCTGATTAGGGTTTATCGTATGTTTATTGTTCGTCTAAACCTAATTAGCCTTTCGACGGAAGGGTTTGTGGTTACAGTGGGTAGTGGACTGTTGTTTCTGCATTGTAAGTGCATGGTTTGATAATGAAGAGTGGGTTTCTAGATTCGGGAGGAAGAGGGAAAAAGAAAAAGAAAAAAAAAAGATATAGGTTTGGCTGATCATGGTGTGGAAGTTGGAAGTGGAAACCTTGACTCGAACATTAGCTTTCCAGAAGGAGCTGGTCAAGTGGTCATGTTGAGGTTGCTAATTCGGGTTTGGATAACACGAGCACTATTAGTGGACCAAATGCAACGACCAAGATTCCACATTTTGAGGTGGATTGAAATAGTCAACCTCGTATGGTGAATATGAAGGAAGATGAAGTTGAAGTCGAATTGAATATGGATTCAGGTACAACAGCTAATGCATCATTTGGAACAAAAACAAGACTTGTTTAATACGCAAAGCTTCTAAATGGTGAACCAAGTAGAAAAAGTGTAAGAAGAAAAAATCCCTCCCCTCTCTGGCGACTTTGGAGAAAAGAAAAAACATTAAACCCTAAGTCGACTTACCATATCGATTCATAATCCATATTCTGATCATCGAACCTGTTCTTATGTTTGATTAAGCTTCGGTTTAATCCTATATAAGACAATCGATATTAGTTTGTGGCTTTGAATCGCTAGGGTTTTGTTTTGTTAAGGTTCTTTTTAATCGTCCTTAGGGTTTTATTACTGTTTCTATCTTACTCATTCCATCTTTTTCTGGATTCATTGGTTTCGTGTTCTTGCTACTGCTATACGATCTGCATTTTTATTGTAAAGGTGCTGACGGATTGTTTTAGGGTTTCGATTCATTCTTTTTCTGTTCGTACGAGGTTGCTTCATGTGCTAGTGTTTAATCTTTATTGGTGATTGTTGGGAATTTGCTGCTACTCGTGTAGGGTTTGTTTGTTTTTGGGTATGGAAAAAGATTTTTTGAGTCAAAAGGGGAGTAGGGGAGGGAGGGGTATGAAAGAAAAGAAATAGGGTGATGGTGGTGCTCATAGTTTGGGTAATGGTGGTGCTCTGAGTGGTACGTATGCTGCTCAGAGCTCAAACATAGTTGATGATGTTGGTAAGGATAATGATGATTTGAATTCGTCTCCTACTAAGGATACTCCTGGGATTTCGGTCTTGAATAAGGAGGATAATCTGCATGATGAAAATGATGGGCTGAAACCAAGTAAATCTACTGCAAAACTAAATAAAGGTACTTCTTATGCTAATTTATTTACCGGTGGACATAGTAGGAAGGCTATGAATTTTCACACATTGTTTACACCGGCGGGAAACGGGGTTGATGTGGTTATTCCGGTGAATTCTATTAGAGCTATTAGTGAATGATTTGCTAATACGGCATATGATTTCTTTTTGGGAAAGCGTGTTGTTAGCCTCGGTTTTAGTAAAATGAAGGTCATTATATATTCTCGAGCCATGTATAGGAAAACGTAGTTTACAGGAATTACATTTAAGATAATTAGGTCTAGGTGTGGGGCTAAAGCCCATTAGTTTGGCCCAATGTAGTCCAAACGATCCAAACAAGGATCCATGTCTCCTATACTATAAATACTACCCTCCTAACATGTTAGGAGGGTGTTGGTTACCATTTCTTCTAAGTAATCATCCATTTTTCTTTCTTTTACTTTCTCTCTAACTCTTCTTTCTCTCTCTAGATTTTCATATTAGTTTCATGTGTTTGATGTGAAAGATCTAAGCTAACATGTGGTATCAAGAGCCTAGGAGTGTTTAATGGTTTCGTTTAGCTTATCAAACAACTTATTATAGCTTTTTTACTTTCGGATTATTTGTACTTTTTGAACCATGGTCTACTTTGATCATTTTATGTTCATTTTCGGTTTAGTTGTTGTTGTTTTCGATCATCCACTTGTACTTTACTTATTGTCGTGCTTTTTTCTTGCTTTTCGTGGCAAAAAACAGCTTATTTGGGTGGAGAAAATCTGGGTTTTAAGTTTGTTTCTGCAAAAATGTTTTGAGTTTTTTCTGCAGAATATGTTTTGAGTTTGTTTTTGCGGAATATGTTTAAAGTTGGTTTACGCGGTTTATGTTTGATTGTTTCTGCGGAATATGTTTTAAGTTTGTTTCTGCGATTTATGTTTGATTGTTTCTGCGGAATAAGCACTCACTGCGGAATACGTAATTCTCTACGGAATAAACATTCTTCTGGAGAATATAAACTACTGCGGAATAAGTAAACCTAAATCCTGCGAAATAAGCAATTAATTTCAACACTTTGTAAAATCCTGCGAAATAAAACTTTTATTTTCTCGGTTTTAGTGTTTGATTTTTGCTTTTATTTCTACTTTGGGATTCAAGCTCTCTAAACACAATCAAGAATAACTCCAAATCACTAATCACTAAAACGATCCTAGTATATCATTTCACATCACTTTTGCAATGTCGACTCAACAAGACATTTATGTTGCTGGTTCTGAAAACCGTCCACCTATGCTCAACAAAGACAACTATGTTCTATGGTCTTCTCGTCTTCTTCGTTATGCAAAGAGTAAACCAAATAGAAAGCTAATCTACAACTCTATTATGCATGGTCCATATGTCAAACGAATGATTTCTAAACCAGGTGATCCAGACCGGGAAGTTCCTGTTGCTGAAACTTTTCATGAGTAGACTAATGATGAACTTACAGATAAAGAAGTAAAGCAAATGGAATCTGATGATCAATCCATTCAGATTATTCTCATGGGTCTTCCTAAAGACATCTATGTTGTTGTTGATAGTTATGAAACTGCTCAAGAAATCTGGTTACGTGTTCAACAAATGATGAAAGGTTCTAATATTGGGATACAATACAAAAAGGCTAAGTTGTTTAATGAATGGGAAAGGTTTACTTCTACTGATGGGGAATCGATTGAGTCTTACTATCATCGTTTCTCAAAGTTAATGAATGACTTCAAAAGAAACAAACATTTTCTAGAAAAGATTGCGAGCAATCTCAAGTTCCTAAACAACCTACAACAAGAATGGAGATGACATGTTACCATTGTTCACCAAATAAATGATTTGCATGAAGTAGATTACACTCAGTTGTATGATTTCTTGAATACAATCAGATGGACATAAATGAGCTGAGGGCAGAACGACTTGCAAGAACATATAATCCTTTGGCACTAATGGCAAATTCTAATAATCCTTATAACTACCCAGTGTTTCACCCAGATCAATCATCTACAATTACCTACATGCAACAACCACCATCCAACAACAACTACATCCCACAACCTTCATTCAACATGAACTACATGCAACAACCAATGCCAAATCTCAAAGACATTTCCGATCCCACAACTGCAATAAACATGGCACTTGTACTAATGGCAAGGTATTCAAACTCAACTATTCTACACCAAACAACAAAAACTAAAGAATTTCATTCAAACCACATAATAGGCAGATTGCTTAACCGGGTATGAGTTTGGGGCAATATAGACAAATGCAAATGGTTAAAGGTAATAATGGGAATCAGTTTAGACAGTATGCTGGGTAGAATGTAGGGACTCAGAATGGGTATAATGCAGTTCAAAAAGTAGGGAATTAGGTTGTTCAGAATACAGTTCAGAATCAGGGTATTCAGAATGTTAGAAATCATAATAGGCTTTTGTTGTTCTGAGGATTGCTAATTAGAATGCGAATTAGAATGGAAATGGTAATGTTATAGCAATATGGGATGAATGTAATGGTAATGGTAATAGGAACAATGGTAATCAGATACGGTGTTACAGCTGTAGAGGATTGGATCATTATGCTAGGAACTACATAGTCATGCCACGGAGAAGGGATGTTGCTTACCTTCAGACTCGGTTGCTGATTGCTTAAAAGGAAGAAGCAGTGATCCAAATCCAAGCTAAGGAATTTGATTTGATAGCTGCCGTCTATGACTCAGATGGATCAGCTGAGGTACACCACTCTGTAGCAAGCTACATTTTGATGGCCAATTTGTAGCAAGCATCGACATCGGGTACTCAAACTGATAAAGCTCCCGTCTATGACTCAGATGGATCAGCTGAGGTACACCACTCTGAAAATTGTTATGACAATGATATATTCAATATGTTTACTCAAGAGGAGTAGTATACTAAGTTACTCGAGCACATTTCTGAACCACACCAAGTTCAACAGAATGACAATAATGTTATTTCTGTTGTTTCTAGTGTGGAACAAAGTAGGGGAACAGTAGAATCCTGCTACTGTTGAGGAAACACGTGCTTATTTTGAATCATTATATAATAATTTAGCTATACATGTTAAGAAAGTCAACACGGTCAATCGCAACATGAAAGAAACAAATGCTTATTTGACCACTAAGCTTGCTAGATATAAAAATCAAGAAAAGTGTTTTGAAATTAATCAAGAAAAATATGATAAGCTTGAAAGATGTTACTAAAAGTCTGTTTATCAAGAGCAATGTCTTACTAAATAGATAAATGCACTTCACTTAAGTTCTGCTAAAATGATAACGACATTGAATGAGGAAATTGAAAATCTAAATAACCAGCTTTCAAAGGAAAATTCAACGACTTCCTTTCTTCAAGAAGAAAAGAAAAGGTTTAAAAGTGATCTTCTTGATAAACATATTCAACTTGAGAATAAGATAAAGGAATTAGATAACATTTTGGTAAAAACGGGTCAATTGATTCAAATGATGCATATGCTTTCACCTAAGCCAGAATCGTTTTACCATACTGAACAGAAAATGGCTTTAGGTTATCAAAATCCTTTTTATCTCAAGCAAGCTCAGCAGAAACAACAGAGTTTCTATAATGGCAAAGTTTTATTAGAAAAGCATGATCCTCCTGCTGTGTATGATTCAGAGGAAACACTGTATCTTGCTCAAGAGAGTCGCTTAAAAATGAAACATTTGAAGAAAGAAATAAACGCGGCAAATTATACAAAGATTAATCAACTTTCAGAGGGTTTTTTTTCTCAAAAGGCCAAGTCACGTGAAGAGTTGTATTTTTCAAATACTTCCAAAACTGCCAGTGTTTCTAAATCGGTTTCTAAAACAATTTCTATACCAAATGAAGAGTTTTCGGATGATACTTCTCTAAGTGTTGCACGAAAATTTCTAAATGAGGTAAAAAGTACCATTGTGACTCTTCAATGTGTTGTTAAACAAGAAATGACATTAGATATACACAATTGGTCGTCTACTGCTCATCAAGAGCTTCACAAAATTATAAAAGATGAAATTTTCCCTATCGTTGACCAAGTTGATGCTAGAGTTCAAAATTTTGAAATACAATTTTTAAAAGAAGCATCTAAATTTGTTCGAGACTTTAAATCTCTTGCAAAAGAAGCTGATGAATCTCTTGCTAAGTACAAGGCTTTGGAATATGAAATACAGCGTCTCTTGAAAGTAGTTGTTAGTCAAGATATTATGTCGATTGTGCAAAGTAATTATGTTGTAGATACATCAAATCTCCAGACCGAGCATGAACGTACGAAAGAAATGTTTAAAAATTGTATCATTAAAAAGGAAAATGAATATGCGAAACTTTGGAATGATTAGTAAAAAAATGTGAAGAATGCAAATATGACAAAATTTCGTACGATAAAGCTTATAATGACATGCAACAAAAGATCAAACGGTTGCAAGCTTAGTTGGGATATCTCAAGGGTAAGCGTCTAGATAGATACCCTTGATCCTTTGTCTCAAAAACTAGAAAATGAGAACGTGGATTTAGAGTTTCAGGTTTTGAATTATGCAAAAGAAAATGAACACCTTAGGACAACATACAAGAACCTTTTTTACTCTATCAAAGTGACACGGGCTCATACCAAATTAATAACTGACTCTTTGCAAGAAAACTTACATGACACCATCTATGAAAATGCTACGTTAAGAGCCTAGTTTTTTGATAGGGTTTCTGAACAAAAGGACACCACCAAAGGTACGAGTGCAAATACTAAGTTTGTAAATCAATCAACTATGGGGAAACCTCTTTTGCAACCTATTAGAAACCATTCTATTGTTCGACAACAAAATGCATTTCAATCTGAACGTCCAAAATTTTCAAAAACTGGGGTTCCTCTCAAGGTTGTTCAGACGAATGATTTGGCAAACCCAGTCACTTCAAACTCGATACCTACCACCAAAGAATCAAACGTTATGAAAAATGATAAAGTGATTGCCCCTGGAATGTTTAGGATTAATCAGTCTAAGAATTTTAGGAAAGAAAATTTTGTGCCTATCAACCAAGCTAGAGCAAGCGTTAAGACAAAACCAATCACTAGTTCACAAATCATGTCATCACTAAGAAAGATGTGAATTTTGACTTAAATGGTTTATCTTCTACAGGAGTAGACAGCACTGCTAAGACCAGTAGACCACAGCCTAGGAATAATCCAAAGAATGATAAGATCCCCTTTGCGTCTAAGAGTAGTTGCCTCTCGAATAATCTTGAAAAAGTAGAAGAACACCATAGGAATTAACAGTTTTCTAAAACTCCAAAACATAGGTCATCAGAAGGTAATAACATTAAGCTTGCTATTCGAAATGATAAATCTGAAGTTGTTTGTGCTACTTGTAAGCAATGTTTGATTACTGCTAATCATGATGAATGTGTAAGTATGTGAATGGCATGAATTTTAGCAAGAAAAACCAACGTGCTAATGTTTCAAAAAGTGCAAATCAAAAGAAACATAAGCCAAATATCAAGAAATCAAAGAAGTTAGGTTCCGATGAAAGACTTACTTCACCTAGGCCTAGCAAACCTAGAACTTGCCTTAGGTGGTTACCAACTCAAAGAATTTTTAACCTTTTTGGAAAAATAACTGCATCCAGTAACACTGAGAGTGAGTCTAACACATCTGTGTGTGATAATGCAAGTGATTCTAACCCCTAGGAACCTACAAGCAAAGAGTTTCCAAATTCTACTTCTTTTCTTGGCAGGTTTACGAGACTCTGAAGGCAGACTACATGTATCCATCTACTTGTTGTTCTCTAATGTGTCTAGGAATGGCTTATGTACACTACAGTGCATAACTCGAGCTTCAAATAAAAGGGAAGTGTATGCTTCAATGCGCTTTACCTTCAAAAGAAAAGAAATCTTCTTGTTTTCAAAACACTTGAACACAATTTTTGAAGAATTTTTCAAAAGGATTTTCAAAATCTTTCCAAATTATGTGTTCAACACTCCCTTCTCATATCAGTTTCAAAATTCGAATCATTCTTTATAAGTGGATCAATTTTTAAAGGGGGGGGGGGGGGGGGATTTTTAAAACCCAGTTTTAATGCTTTTTAGACACATTTTCTCATATCTTTTTTGTGTCTAAAACATTACACATCTGTAATATTTATCAGAAAACAAAATATAAAATTATAAAACCCATAAAATCAAAATACAAAATAAAAAAAATTCAAAAATACCAAAAATAATCTTTTTCGACGTGTCTCTCGTAAATCGATAATATTTACGCACCTAGAAATATTGATTAATATTGACACGGGTGTATAAATAAAGTCCGAGCAAGAGTTTCAAAAAGTTTTCAAAACATGTCTCTTTAAATTTTCTCTACGACTTCTAAGTAAATGTCAGCTTAGGACTCGGACTCCAAAGAAAGGAAAATGTTCAGTTATGCACATTTATCCTAAACAACGGGAAGATCATATCTTCTCGGTCTTGAGCAAAGTCATATAAACATTCAAAGTTTTGAATGCTCAAGAAGAGTAAGGAAATTATATTAAATAGGATACATCTCAAATTATTTTCTTATTGAGCACAACATTTCAAGATATTTTCATAAAGAAATTTTCAAAACCTTTCAAAATAGCATGCTTAACACACTCTCACTCCAACTTTTCACTATAATCTATTTTTAAAGGGGAGCAATAAATTTGAAAATTTGTTTCAGATAGTTCATTCGACATGCTACTCTGTTCTCCCATTGATTAGTTAGTTACAAGTGGATCAACATACATTAACTTGTATTTTAATTCACTTGGTAAGTCAAAAATTGTCACCACATATGCAATTTTTAACAGGGAGAATAGTGATTAAAATATGATCAATACGGCTTAATAATGGATAAGATCTTTTAAATATAAGTGCGTTCCTGTCCTTGCATGTGCGAAACTCTTCCATAATATGATGCATATGTGTAGGGAGAGCTTTTTTGTGATATATAAAACTCTCAATGTGTAATAAATGATTTCTCAAACATGTTGACTGATTTTTTAGGCTACTAGGGACATACCAAAGACCGACCAACTATTGTTTCTTACGGTGTTATAAGGCGGTTAAGAATAGGTATTTTGTTCCATGATCTAGCCAGAACCGAAGGGATCTACCCATGGACACTCCATTAGATAGAATAGAAGTCCTTAGGTATGATTGAAAAAAGGAGAAAAGTGAGATTGGGAAGAATGTTATCCAAGGCATGAGTTATCACCGGAACAAAACCAACTTGGTGATAATGAAGACGCGTTGGAATAACATTGAAGGGGTTAAAGAATGAAAAAGAATTGTAAGGATAAAGGGTGTAAAGAAAGAAGCCCTCCATACAATCTTAGGCAGAGACCGGGTCAATGCATAATCTATCGGTTATCACAAAGATGATTATGGTATTGAAAACAAGTCATCATGGACCTAGTGATACAATGCACAATCCATCCCAGCTACTTAGGCTTCCCTCAAAAGAAGTTTGTTTCACTTCTCACAGAGAACAACACGCTTCTATCGGCTTTCTTATTCTAAGATCGTTAATATTGAAAAGGTGGTAGTCCGCTCCAGCCTCCGATTACCAAATAACAAAAGCGCACTTATAGAGTCTAGAGCTAACGAGATCAACCAAAAATCTCATTAGGACACAAATTCTAATATACAATTCTTGTTCATCATTAAGAACACAACTTGTACAAGAGTCACACGCATTATCCTTGTCGTATTTGCTAGAACATCAGAGTAATACTCTTTAGTATTCACAGTGATGATGGAAATCTTTCCAGAGTCAACATCAAACAGCTCTATGGTAGGTGACTTACGAGATTCTATATGAATCAAGCTTGTGTTAACTGGATATCAATTTCAGTCCAGTAAATGAATTGATGACTCAATCAGAAAGATAGTAACTATCTGATTCACTCTTACCATGTTGTCTGCTTTAAGATGTTTTAGTAACGAGAACGGCTAGTGCAGCTGCGAAACCCTGTCAAGGAGATTCTTTTGAATTCTACCTGATCATAGGTTGTATTTATACTGATTAACGAGGAACCGTGGTTATTGCAACCGTATTCGAAAAAGTGACAAAAACACTTTCGTCCATATATGTTTTTTATCACTAACCTATACATGCAGGTTTTCTCGACGGTAGCAGCATCTAGTCTATGACGAGTCAAGATTCACTACCACATGCTCATGATTAATCGACAAAGATAAATACATAATGAAAGCTCAAGTACATATGTCAAAGTCTTCTGCGAGCTCTAGTATATAAGAACTTCCTCTAAGAACATCAATGATAATATGGCAAGCAGATCAAGTAAAATATCAATGTTGAGGGAGATTGTTAGCAAGCTTTCAAGATAATGAGCATGTGGGTAGAGACACAAGATCGCAAGATGTCATAAGATTCCAGGATAAAGATTTAAAGATCTCAAAGTCAAGTATAAAGTCAAGGCTAAAGACCAAGATATCAAGATTAAGACAAAGATATCAAGTCAAAGATCAAGATCCAAGATCACAAGCATGCAAAAGGAACTTTAAAAGAATTCCTAAGAACACAAGGATCTAAGATTCAAGACGTCACAAGAAGTCAAGTCATAAGTGTAATGACCACCCTTTATAGGGAGATTGTTAGCCTCGGTTTTAGTAAAGTGATGGTCATTATATATTCTCGAGCCTTGTATAGGAAAACGTAGTTTACGGGAATTACATTTAAGCTAATTGAGCCTTCGTGTGGGGCTAAAGCCCATTAGTTCGGCCCAATGTGGTCCAAATAATCCAAATAAGGATCCATGTCTCTTATACTATAAATACTACCCTCCTAACATGTTAGGAGGGTATTGGTTACCATTTCTTCTAAGTAATCATCCATTATTCTTTCATTTACTTTCTCTCTCTAACTTCTCTTTCTCTCTCTAGATTTTCATATTAGTTTCGTGTGTTTGATGTGAAAGATATAAGCTAACACGTGTAGCTTACCCCGTTGTTACTAACTATGTTAGGAACACTTGGGGTGAATATGGACTAGTAAAATCAATGCTTAACTCGTCTACCAGGATATTCTCTTTCAAGTTTAGCTCTATGGATGGTTTAGATGCAATGCCTAAAAATGGTCCATGGTTTATTCGTAATAATCCGCTTATTCTGAAAAAGTGGAATCCGGATGTGAACTTATTGAATGGAGATGTGGGTAATGTTCCAGTTTAGGTTAAATTCTATGGTGTCCCTATGACTGCATTTAGTGAGGATGGTTTGAGTGTCATTGATACTAAGCTTGGTACTCCTTTGATGCTTGACTCTTATACATGTGACATGTGCATCTAATCATGGGGTAGGTCAAGCTGTGCTAGAGCATTGATTGAAGTTCGAGATGATGTAGAGTTGAAAGATATTATTGTGGTGGCTATGCCTAAACTTGTTGGGGAGGGGTTCTATACGTGTATTGTTCATGTTGAGTATGAATGGAAACTCCCCAAGTGTGCGTGTTGTACGTTTTATGGTCATGTTTAGGATGAGTTACCTAAGAATATAGACTCGGATGTGGTTAAGCACATAAAGAAGACTAGTCAAACTCCTAGAGGTGTTCCAGTTGGTGCTAAAGTGGGATTTAAACCAGTCAAACAAGTGTATAGACAGGTTTCTAAAAAGAACAATGTCGACACTAGCAGTACTAAGAAAAAAGATGCAGAGCCTACAATTGAGGTTAGTAATTCAAACCCATTTGATGTGCTTAATTCGGTTGAAAATGATGTTGATTTGGGTACAAATGGTGGGACTTCAAATCTGGCTAGTAAAAAGGCCAATTCTAGTGGATCCTCGTTATGGAATATGGAATCTAGTAGTACTAGTACTACCCCTATTGCTGAAAAATTGATAAAATAGAAAGACTTATTATTGATGGGAAGGTTATCCTTGTGGATGATGAGGGTAAACCTTTGACAAAGGTTGATTCTTTGGGTGATCATGATAGTGAGAATGAAGTTGCATCAGTTGATAACGATATGGCAAATTTTCTGGCTTCAAAGAAGGTTGTCTATGGAACAAATAGTCTGTTGGAACAGTGGAAGGAATGTTATGTGAATGGTGACTATGATTTCATCCCATACGACGATGATATGTATGAAGCCAAGATATTCCTGACAAGATTCAAGACATTTGTGATAATTTGGATATCAAAGATCGAGGTCGTAAGAAGAAATAGTTATTCTAGTTTCTTTTATAGTCTAATCACTTTGTGTACCTTCCTTTAAGGAAGTAGTTTTGCCTATGTAACGGGCAAAGATGTGAGACTCACCCTCATCCTTTGTAGTTAACTGTTTTTTGGTGTAATAAAACTTACCAGGGAAACCCTTTACCCAAAAAAGTAGAAAAAGTGTGAATTTTCGCACTCTCATTACACGTAGGGAATGGGGCTGATGTGGCTATACCTTTGGAGTCTATTCGTGCTATTAGTGAACAGTTTGCTAATACAACTTATAGTTTCTTTTTAGGAAAACGGTAACACCCTCAAATCTGAGCACGCAGCGGAATGTTTGAATATCCGAGGGCGTTACATTATTGGATCAATAGCACAAAATCTGAGAACGACTACTAAACGTGTCATTTGAAAAAGATACATTGGATTAACAAAATACTTGTTTGTTACATAAGCCCATGGCTTCAAA
>BQNB010160349.1:0-14808 GCA_026074375.1 Tanacetum coccineum | reverse complement strand
TCATTTATACTGTGGTGAAGCAGTAGACACTATACTATTTGGGTTCTACATTTACAATTACATTTTGGTGACTATTATAAAGATTGAAATGGTCGTGCATATTTCATAAATATTTTGATTTCAACGATTACATTTACAAAACTCTATGAACTCACCAACTTTATGTTGACGTTTTTAAGCATGTTTTTCTCAGGTGAATTAGATGCTCGGATTTATTGATATGCATTGGAGTCTACTACATTCAAATGATAAAATCTCGTTGTATTGTTTTCAAGCTTTTCATTGTGATGCAATTATGGGACCAATGTTTTATCAATTTCAAGAAAGTCAACGAGATTACTTTTTCAAACGACATGTTTAGAGGTCGTTCTCTTGTATCTAGCGCTGTGTATTATGAAGTAACGCCCCCGGACATATTTCCGCTGCGACACGATTTTAGGGGTGTTATAGCTCTTCTTGTTTTAGTTGCATTATATTAAGAATTTGTAAATCATTAAGAAGTTTAAGTAGCAATTCTTGTACATTCTCAGGTTGATTTTGCCCTTCTTCTAAAGCTTGCTTAACTTTAAGAAACCTCTCCTCAGCTAGCAATAAAGCCATACACTGTTCTCTAGGAGGTATATGATCATACTTCTTTAAAAAGGATTGAATAGCTTCCTTTAGGTTTTCTCTAGCTTGCAATATTTCCGTGTTCGTTTCTTGAGGAGGTTGATGAATAACGGGAAACTACGGGGGTTGGAATTGGTCAAAACAGGAAGAAATAGAATTATAACAAAGATTAGGTTCGTAGAAATTCTGGTTCATCGATTGACACTGAAAATTCTCATGAGGACCCCCGCAGTTTTCACAACAAGGAAATTATTGTGGAAAACTTGGTGAAGTTTGTGGAAAATTATTATCAAAGTTTTGATTGAAACACGGGTCCTGATCATAGACAAACGGAACTTAAAGTGGACAATCGTAACCATAATGAGCATCGTTCCCACATAACTCACAAAAATACGTATCGTACAGGGGTTGTGGAGGGTAATCGAAAAAATTTGGAGAATCATTGTAAGAATACGGAGTTGGTTCATAAGTGAATGAATTTTTAGCTTCCGAATTACATCCTAAACAAGGTACCCCTCTATTATAATATCCACGCCGCTCGCAAGTACAATATCGACAAGGTTGATCATCAACTGGATTTTCGCAGCTGAAACAACTACGTTGTTCGAATGACGACATTAGAATTAAACAATTTGAGATTAAGAAGAATATTTTTGAATTTTTTATGTATTTTAAACAAGAAAAATATTTTTGGGACCGATAAATCAAAGGTGCACGGTAGCTCTCTAAATTACTCACAAAGAAGCGGAGGAACGGGTCAGCGCGAAGCGTATTAAAAACCTTTTCCTTTCGGGTCGATGTTCGTTGGATCAACCCTCCTTATACCTCTCTTATAGTTTCGTAATCTAAAGGTGAGCCGATTTAACAAGACATCACGGTTTCTTTTGTTGGTTATTAAAAAAATTTTTTTTGGTATTTTAAATACTTTATAATAGAAAATCACAAAAATTGAGAAAATAAAATATTTTTGTATTTTTATATTTTTATAATAAGAAAATATTCGCAATTGAAAGCGATAACTTCACGAGGAAGGGTCTTCAAACATTAATCTTCAAACGTAAACACGATAATCGCACACACCTCCCCGGCAACGGCGCCAAAAATTGATTGTGATCCCGATACGTATATAAGGATAATATCAATTATAGTATAAGATAAGAATTCCAAAAAGGATTTAAGAAAATTACTTTTATCCAAAGTAAATTTCAAAACCTCCCGGGTCGTTTCCTCACGAAGCGTGAATTGAAAATCGAGGTTAAGTTCGTGATCGAGTGATTGAATGATCAAATTTTTGATTTGATTTCTATTTCTACAAATTAAATGCAAAGGCAAGCAACAATTAAAGAAATTACGGAATAAGCACGAAAACGTTAACGGGAATTTAAAAACGCGACATTTAAGCAAGTAAATCAAATTCTAACCCTAAAAAGCAAATTTAATTTCTAAAAATCCTAAATGAATAAAAATAATTTTAGAAAAAAGAATTATATTTTTTATTTAATTTATTATGAATTAAAAACGGTTTTCATCTAAAAATATTATTAAAAATATTAAACTAATTTATAAAAAATCTGAAAAATTTATGAAAAATACTTTGAACAAATATAATCCTAAGAAAAATAAAACTGGAGACAAGTAGATTTTTGGAATAAGCTCTTATAAGCTGATAAGCAAAAAGATGGAAATGTGTATAAAAGAAAAATAGAATGAAAGGATAACAGAAAAGACCCAAGGGCATAATGGTAGCAGGTGTTGGTGTTAAAGTGTTGGGATGTTAAGGTTGAGCTCTCGGGTTCAAACCTTGAGACTTCCCTATACTCCAAACACTTTTATTTTGCAAAATTTATTTTTGAAAAAGCCAAATTAAGCAAAACTAAGCAACTTTTGGCGAAACACTTTTTATAAAAACCACAAATAAGCACAGAAATAAGCTAAAAAAACATAGATTGGCTTAAAAGCTTAACAGCTTTTTAAGCCAAAACCAAGTTAAGCCACAAGCTCAATTAAGCTAGCAAAAAGATCAATAAGCTATCAAAAGCCTAAAACTAAGTCTAATAAGCACCTAAGGACATAATATAAGCAAAATAATAAAGCATAATAAGCTAGAAAGCAAATAAGCAGAAAACATGTTTTTGGTTTTTATGGTTCTTTTTTTAAGTGACAAAAGGGGTTTTGCAGCCCTACTTTTAAGCTACTAAATAAGCTCTAAACCTCAAAATATGCCCAAACAGATCAAGCTCATACTACCATGAGCTTATGCAACAAAAATCAGATCCTAAAACAGATTTTAACTATCTTAAAACTAAGATTGAAAACTGCCTAATAAAACTTAAACTAAGAACTCAATAAGGCAGTTTGTGACAGATTGTTATAAAACCTTTAAGACACAATTGCAGACTTAACCAAACCAATTTCTATGCATATTAACATCAAAACAAAGCATTCAAAGGCACTAAAAAGCAATTTAAGCAAATCCAAGCATATGAGCTGATATAAAAGACCAATAAGCATAGATTCAAACCATGACTTCTAAAAACTTTGAAAAAGAGTTTTAAACCTTAAAATCTTTTGAAAGCTGTTATTAAGACTTAGTTTAAGCTAAACAAAATTGGCTTAAAAGCCAAAGCTGACTAGCAGCACTAACATTAGTTAGTGCTGCTATGCCAAACACCCCTTTAGAAAACTAAAATGCATTTTAAGCTTATAACAACCTGATTTTAGAAAAGATTTATGAAAGTAGATGATAAACTAAGCTTTTTAATGACTTATAGACAATAACAATTCAAAAATTAGCACAAGAATAAGCAAATTCAAATAAGCAGTTTAAAAGCATTATAAAAGGCATATCTATATAAGAAGCAAACTCAATGACTAATAAGCTTAACATAAACATAAAAAGCATTTATAAAGGTAAACTAAGCAACATTAAGCAGAAAGAAGCAAGTAATAAGCAGTAAATAAGCAGAACATGAAAATAAGCTAAAAAGTAAAATTAAGGACTTACTTGGTCGGTTAATAGGTTTGGTAGTAGAGGAAAGTGCGAAGAGATTATTTTATGAACCTTCCTCAAAACATGGACTCAACATGCTCATAAGAGCTTATCATCAAGCTCTAGCAGAACCTAGTACAAACCCATAAGCCCTTCCATGTTAGGCTTATCATCCAAAGCTTAAAACAGATTTTTGAGTATATGAAACAAACACTTCATTAAGCAATACCTCAGTTAAGCTACTGAGAAGCTTAACTGAGTATCAGTGACTTATAAGAGCTTAAAGAGCTTATAAAAATGACTTGGAAATAGATTTAAGATAAAGTGCATAAAAGTAAAAACAAGTTTGCATAAAACATTAAAAACTAAAATTTCATTAAACCTTAAAAGATTACAATGCTCAAAATTTAAAAGACAATAAGTAAAGACAAATAAGCTGAAAATAATTTAAAAACAAGACTACACTACTCCTACACTAATGCTACACTAGATGGTTACAATGAAGAGATCCTCTCACTATTTATAGAGTGTGAAGGATGAAGGGGCGTGCTTCTTCTGTGAGGAGGAATGAGAGTGCTCTCCAAGCCTTCAATCTTAGCCATTTAATCCATATTTGTGCTTCTTTGCATTGATCTCAGCCCTTGATGTCCATCAACTAATCAATTATCATAGGATTGCCAATGTGGTTTGTCATTTCTTGGGGAATAGTTAGAATAGGGGGTTTCTGTTGTAGTGAAGAAAAGGTTAAGGGTGTTTGTTAAGTTGCAGGGTAGGACGAAAGGGATGGGTGAATAGTGAGGGAATTGGCGGGAAATGGTTTTGGTTGTTTGATTGATTTGTAACGGGTGTTAGGGGAAAAAGGACTAACGGTGTAAACCATAAGGACTAACTATGTTAGTCCCTAAGGACTAACGGTGTAAAGGGTAAAAGGCTGTTGGGCTTGGTTTGGTTTTGGGCTTAGTTATGGATTTGGGCTGGATTTTAATTAAATGGATTTAGGCATATATCATGGGCTTTTAATTTAATAAATAAGCTTAATGGGCTGACTCGGCCCATTAACTTGGGTACGGGTTGGCCCAATAAGATGTTTATGTCTTCGGCTTTGGTTTTTTTCCCGCTCTTTCCATTCCCGTGCTTGATTTTGTCCGGTTTGGCTTGATTTTTGTCCTTTAGTGAATATCCGATACCTGCATAGTATACAAAGCAAAAAAACATATATTTGGCATTTTTTGTCCGTTTTTCGGTCTTTTAAGCTTGTTTTAATAGGTAAAAGGTATGTGTAATTAAGCACATACCAAAATCCCCCATACTAAGATATTGCGTGTCCTCACGTATAGAACTTATAATTAACAAGGTTCAAGAACTAGCGTACCTTTTAGCAATTAAATAAACGCTGCCTTGAATAGAAAACCACCACGCTAAACCACCAAGGATCAAAAGAATAATCCCTCTAAGTATTCACACACAATACGTTCTTAGCAAACAATGTGTATGCTAGTACTAGTAGTGTTTAACCAAACGAATAACTTTTCCCCCCCCCCCCCCGTCTTGAATCAATCAACACACGAAACACCTTCTTTATGTAAAATCACAAAACAAAAACCCTAGAGGGTTGTTTGTTCGATCGCACTACAAGGGAGAAAAACCAAAACCCTCAAAGGGTTTTGAGGTTCGGTCGAGCAAGAGAAGCAAAACCGAAACCCTTCTGTGGGTTGTAGGTTCGATCGAACACAAGAGGAGAGACAAAAGGATTATTTAGATTTTGTTTCAAGTAAGCTCTCAATGATCCTAAGACCTCCTTATATACTACTATCAACTTGGATGCAAGCAAAGTCTCCCACCTCCTCATGAGGAGGTGGTTCGACCGGTATTAGAAAACAAAGGGCAAAACCGCACCCTTCCTTTATTCGGTTTTTACATATTAGTCATTTAAACCTCTTAACGACTAATATTTATTTCTTGTTAAACATTTAATGATTGTTTGTTAAACACTCATTAATATATTAAAACATTGTTCTTACATATTCACGTGTGCGTCCCCCGTTAGGCTCAATAAATTCTGGACATAATATAATACATATTGGTGTCATATTCCAACAGCTCCCCCTGGACATGTATAAATATATAATAACATTGTAAGCGTCTAGGCAACACGCCGAATGCTCCAAGAAATACCCGAGTGTGGGTTATCATAAAGACGGAAAGAGGACAATGTTTTATGAATTACAATCCCATTTGTTTCCAGATACCGTTTAAAAATGGGATATGGATTTAAGGTCATTCCATTATATTAACGATCCAGTTTATATATTTTCTCGATATGTAACTAATACAAGAACTACCTAAAATCATAAGACATATCAACATGAGTTTATGGGTACGTACCAATGCACACAACAGATTAATTCTTATGGGCCCAGTGCATCCTTCTTCAACTATTGAAGGAACAAATCTAATATTGACTACAAGTTCAAGATCATCATGTTTTCAAATCATTATAAAATTGCCCATACTATTTAATCCATTTTTCAATAACTTAGACAAAATCAAGAAAGGATTAACTACTTATTGCCAATACCAACTTAAATCTCACTTCTAAGGATTTTGTAAATAAAAATCACTTACAAAATTACTTGATGACGGACATCCCATAAAGTAATATTCTTGTGATGGGGAAATCTAATATTCATCTTATGAATATCATGTGAGTTTGGTGGACACATCCTTAATATCTAAAATATCACCAATCACTTAGAATTGTCTTAATTTAACAATATCCCCATATTGTTAATCGACAAAGGATTAATTTAGAATAATAACTATTATTATTCATGGATTTAAACATGCAAATATAGGACATAATTTAAGATAAAAATAACAAAATACCAAGTATCATTATGATAAAATAAAATGATTAAATACCTTTATCCAATGACAAACACAGATCTACATGAAACTACTAGCTAAATGAAGTCTCATGCTCCTAGCATGTTGAATAAGCTTTGTATTAGATAAAGCCTTCGTAAAAGGATCAGCCATATTATCATCTGTGTGAACTTTAAGGAATCTTATTTCGCCTAGTGCAATACTCTCGCGAACATAATGATATCTCCTATGGTAGTGTCTGGTGCCTCTCTGAACTCCCAGTTCGTTAGCAAAATGAAGTGCGGCTGAATTATCGCAAAACATCTAATAGGTTCTTTATTGTTTGGTACTACAGCCAAGCCTAAAATAAACTTCCTGATCTAAACAGCTTCCATCGTAGCTATGTATTCAGCTTCTGTGGCAGACATTGCAGTAGTACTTTGTTTGGAGCTTTTCCAGCCCACTGTGCCTCCATTTAAAATGAAGACATATCCTGTCTAAGATTTTGTATCATCTCTATCTGTCTCAAATCCAGCATGGCAATATCAATCAACTCGAAGTTCAGCTTCCGGATTTCCACCATAAACCAAAATTTCTTTAGTATTGTCTTAAATTACTAAGAAATAATATTCACAGCAGTCCAGTGAAGTTCACCAGGATTCTATTGAAACTGACTTGTTATATTTTGTGCGAACGCAACATCAGGTATAGTGCATCTCACTGCATACATAATGGAACCCACAGTCGAAGCAAGGTACATTTTGCATACACTTCACCTCTTTAGGTGTTGAAGCACCTTGTGTTTTGTTTAAGTCAAGTCTTTCTTGCATGGGGATATGACCATGTTTGGAATTATCCATTTCATATCTCTTTAAGATCTTATCCATGTAAGCATTTTGACCAAGTCTAATCAATCGCTTTGACCTATCTCTGTAGATTTTGATTCCAAGAATAAATGTTGCTTCCCCTAAATCTTTCATAGCAAAACACTTTCCAAGATAATCCTTTACACTTTGTAAACTTGGAATGTGATTTCCCATGATGATTATGTCATCAACATACAAGATGAGGAATGTAACATTACTCCCACTAGCCTTTTGATATACACTTTGCTCATTAAGATTTTGAGCAAAACCAAACTTTTTGATTTCCTCATCAAATCTTTTATTCCAGCTTCTTGATGCTTGCTTAAGACCATAAATAGATCTTTGAAGCTTGCATACTTTTCTGGGATGATTAGGATCAACAAAACCTTCAGGTTGTACCATATAAATGTCTTCATCAAGATAACCATTTAAGAAGGCAGTTTTGACATCCATTTGCCATATCTCATAATCATAGAACGCCGCTATAGATATGAGAATCCTAATAGCTCTAATGTCAGCGACGGGTGAGAACGTTTCTTCATAATCAACCCCGTAGAGTTGAGTATAACCCTTTGCTACAAGACGAGCTTTATAGGTGTGTACAATACCATCCATGTCAGTCTTTTTCTTAAAAATCCACTTACTCCCAACAGTCTTACAATTAGGAGGAAGATCGACCAAGACCCATACCATATTGTCTATCATGGATTGTATTTCCGCATTCATAGCATCGATCCACTTATTAGATTCTGAATCTAACATTGCAGCTTTATAGCTAGTGGGTTCATTAAGATCCCCTAGACTATGCTCCTCCACTTCTACATTTAGACATAAACGATCTGGAGCTCGATGTGTCCTTTTGGACCTACGAATCAGAATCACTTCCTCTTTAGGTGGTTTAAAACCTTCAACCTCCAGAGTAAATTTTCTTATGATTTTAGAAGGTGTGGTATCTTCATCCTGAATTTCTTCTTCAAGATCCCCACCCTCCCACTGACTTTCTTGAGTTATGAGATTTTTCTCAAATAACTCAGCATACATCGCAACAACTATTTGTTTTCAGGTGGGAAGTAAAAATAGTAACTATTGTTTCCTTTGGGTATCATATGAAAATATACTTAACAGATCTTTGTTGAAGTTTGTCAGGCGTATCCCGCTTCACAAGAGCCTCACAACCCCAGACCTTTAAGTAAGACAAGTTATGAACTTTTCCATACCATAATTCATATGGTGTCTTATCAACCTTCTTGGTTAGAACCATATTGAGAAGCCGTGTTACAACTCTAGAAGCACAATCCCAAAAGAATAAGGCAGAGTTGTAAGATACAACATTGATCGAACCATTGATCTAACAAAAGTTAACGATTCCTCCTTTTAAGACACGTCATTGCGTTGTGGGTGTATGGAGAAGTAAGCTGCTGGACATTCCACAAGCTTTAGATAATCTTTAAGCCTGGCTTTATGTAATTCCACCTTGATCTGATTCCGATAAGACCCTTGATTGTTTCCCCGAGTTGATTTTCCACTCATTATAAACACTTTGAACGTATCAAAAACTATATGTTTATAGTTTAGAAGAATAAACAAACCATAACGACTAAAATCAGTTAGTAAATTTAATGAAGTATCACACCTTGACTAGTACCTATGTCTATGTGACCACCACATTAGTATGTATTATTCCAAGAAGACATCGCCCTTTCAGGATGATGGTGGAAACGATTTCCTTTTGTCATCTTGCCCGATAAACAAGATACCAATTGACAAATGTACTCCTCATTGTTGATTTAAAAGCCCTTCTTGTTGCATCATTTCAATACGTTTTTTCTACATAATAGAGGCAAGACGTGCGTATGCCCATAGAAAAGTATGAGTCCAAAATATGTTTGCTCTTTTAGTGCTAACATAAAAATTGAATATAACATTTGGTACAAGATCATGCATATCAATTTCATAAATACCATTACTAGGAATAACA
The DNA here is from genome assembly GCA_026074375.1 of Tanacetum coccineum. Taxonomy (NCBI): domain Eukaryota; kingdom Viridiplantae; phylum Streptophyta; class Magnoliopsida; order Asterales; family Asteraceae; genus Tanacetum; species Tanacetum coccineum. The sequence continues at coordinate 5,501 of BQNB010160349.1, read as the reverse complement.
TTAAAATAAAACACACTGTTCTTAGAAACTAAAATTTTATAATCCGTAAAACACTGAACAAATCCATTTTCTACCAAACGGTGAAATGAAACAACACCTCTAATTATAGAAGGTGCATAATGACAATTGTCTGAACAAATCACAAGGACATTAGGCAAAACTAAGTAAAAACTTCCAATTGCTTCTACTTGTGCACAAACACCATTGCCTACGTACAAATAGAGTGCTCCTTGTTTTAGCTTCCTTGCTTCTCTAAACCCCTGTTTTGTAATACAAATGTGAATACCACAACCAGTTTCATACACCCATGATTTATTAGGGAAAGCAAATAATTCTATTATGAAGATACCTAAAGAACTGGCAGAGCCAACTTGCTTCTTTTTCTTCAACAACTCAGTAAGATAAACAGGACAGTTCCTCTTCCAATGACCCCCCTCCTTGTAGTGGTGGCAGGTGTCATCCTTAGCTATGTGCTCTTTAGCAGAAAGTTTAGGGTTTTTAGGATTAGGGATATAAATTCGTTTATCATTTTCCTTGCCATTAGCTTTACCCTTGCCTTTAGATTTAAGCGATTTCTTTTTGGCCTTCTGGATTTTACCAACTTTAATCATCATTACTTATGGTGTTTCAGCTTTTTTTGTTTTTTTTTATTTATTAGGTAAACCTTTTTCGATACGCAATGAAGCATAACATGTATTTTACCAATCGTCATCCCATGTTATGCAATTGTAATTTCACACAATCTGGGCAAAATCTTTAGTAAGACCATTTAAGATAAGACCAACTATAAGATCTTGTGGTTGCATATAGCCAAGACGTTCTAGTTGGTCTACATATCCTTTCATCTGTAAAACATATGCAACAACTAGTTTACCCTCCTCTTATTTGCAAGCATGGAAAGTTTAAATTAGGTCAAACCTCTCCACTTCAGCTTGTTTCTCAAACATAGATTTAAGCTCTTTTATCATGTCATATGGTGAGGAGTTTTCAAACTGTCTATGAAGCTTACTAGTCATACTACCGAGTATAAGACAAGCAACCTCATTATATGCATCATAAATTGCATTCCATTCTACCAGCACATTTGCTACAGAATTAGCAGCAGGAGCCGCGGGTAAAGGCTGTTCAATGACAAATATTTTCTTTTCAACTCTCAAGACTAACTTAAGTTGACGAAACCAGTCATTGAAATTATTTCTAGAAAGTTTTTTTCTCTTTTAAACATCGACCTGAAAGCCGAATGATTTATCTTTTGAACAGGGTGTGCCATCTACAAAACATAGTTAAATTTCAAGTATTAGTATTTTCGATAATACTCCTTGAAGAAAATTAACTACCCATGTTTGATCAAATAAACAATTAATTTTCTAAAGACTAGGATCCTACTTGACGTACCACAAGCCACCACATTCAGTGATCTTCAGAGTGATGGTGTACTCAAAATGTAATTGACGATCAATAATTGCCACCTGTGTAATTCCTAGAACCATATGGGACTTACTTTAATACAATAATATACTAGTGAGCATGTTTATCCCATCTATGCCTCAGTTTAAGGTCTCACCTATAAACTGATTAAGTTGTCCAATCAAAAATTATGATTATGTAACACTCACGCCTCATGAAAAAGTGTATAATCACCTTGGGATTACGATCTACATACGTCTCACGCATAGTAAAAAGCATTTGCAAGTGTTTTTACAAATTGGATGTCAAAAACTTATTTAAAAAGGGTATGATATTTGTCGTGACAAATATGTACGAAGAAGCATGCATACATCTTTGTATCATAGATTTTAATAAAAACTTTACTCAATTAAGTTATTTATTACGGTATCACTTATTTTCTATACATATAATGTATAAATAGTGTTACCTTTTTTTAAAATTGACGATTCAACGTGTTTCCAAATATAAAAACTTTAAATTTTATCGCGGGAAAATATTAAAGAATGGTTAAAAACCATTCAAACCCTAGACCATTTGCGACTTCCTAAATAGTATGCAAGGTATGGAAATTACAACGTAGTCAGGTATTATAGGGTAATGGTGTCTACAAGACCAAGTCTATGAAGAGTCTCCTCGACCCTTATCCTTGCAACTAAGTAGTACTTTTGCAAATTACGTCATTGATAAAAATAAAATTTTAATTTGGAAAAACACATTATGAACTATAAATAGTCCATAATTAAATCTGATTTCATAGTTATTAGTCATGTTTATGTTTTTTTTCGAAAAACCCTTTAATTTTCTCACAAGTCCAATACTTAAAAATAAAACAATATAAACATGAAGCTAATACACATAACACTTATTCAAAACAACACTTAACAATTAAGTCATGCAAATATCAAATATGATCCTAATTATTTAATAATTAAAACATGTATGTATTCATACAAGGCTCCTTCATCCGATAAACTCTGGCCACATCCATCGATATAATCGATTGCGTAAGACTTATACAAATACATACCACATAGCACATAAACTAACTTTTAGGCCCCATTACGACAATGCCAAGGTCTTCCCAAGCTTTTAAAGTCGTGGATCAAAACCACATAAATTTAATGTCTATGTTTTAATTCTTGATCATCATATTTGCATAATAATTCTTTAACAATTAACAAGATTAATATCACATATCCCTCCATGTTAAATTGCATGTATTTATCATGGATGCCGAATTAACAATTTAATTTAAACATAAAACCGATCAATTTACAATTAAACACATCAAGTTTTATCCATAAAATGGCATACAACCTAGAATTCGTCTAATTAATTTTATAACCAATAAAGATTGAATCTTGATGCACAAAGATCGAATCTTGATGCATAAAATGCCCAAAGGGCTTAAAAGGTAATCAAGAACCCTAGTTATTTATCCAATTTTATTACTAGTAATTACAAATTCATATACGATGGCTCGTGATGACACTGTTGGGATTTTAGATCTAATTAATAATTAAACATATCACGAGTATGCAGCGGAAAGATCAAACACGTATAGAACTTATAATTAACAAGGTTCAAGATCAGAGATGATCAAAACTGGTACTCCATGCTTTGAGACTACTTCCTTCAAGTATTGTCTCGTCAATTTTTTTAACGTGTCATCTTCTCTCATAGTCAAGAAATGAGCAGATTTAGTGAGACGATCAACGATTACCCCAATCGTGTCTTGCCCAGCTGCTATCCTCGGCAGTTTAGTCAAAAAGTCTGTTAGATATGAGTAAAAGACTCGGTCACCCCGTATATTTATTGTTTATAATAGTTCGTAGTTTAATAGTTAATCGTATGTCTTTCGGTTTTAAGCCGGGTACTAATACCCGGTATTTTGTAAAAACTATATAAGCCTCTTCCAACTTTGGAAGAGGCAAGCTAGTAATAATCATTTTCCTTTTACACATACATTTCTCTCTCTAGAAATATCTCTCTATGTGTTTCTCTCTCTAGAAACTAGCCCAATCACAAGAATCATCACCCGTGTTATGAATTAAACGATCCTACAATTGGTATCAGAGCGGGTTTGAATTCGTGATTGATTCCTATGGTTGATTAAGCTTAAATTCGTGCTTATTTGTGAAGCAAAAAAAGCCCACGGCTCATTTTTGATTTTGGCTTATTTGTTTGTTAATCTTGATCTTCTCTTGTTCTACACATCAAAAAGGTTAGATTGTAACAATTTCACGTGGTATACAAGCTCCTAGTTCGATTTATAAGGTTATTAAGTTTGGTGTTCTTCGTGGAGGGTTGCTTCGTTTTTATGATCCACGAAGAAATACATGTTATTGGAAGGTTAATCTTCATACACCATCTTAGTATTGTATATTAGAGCTTTGTTTCGTGGTTAAAAAGATCATATGGTTTGATTTTTGTTGAATTCGTCCTTATGTTCTACATGGAGGTTTGAATATAATACTATTTTCTAAGTGGCGGTTTGACAGGAAAGGGGGACAAGATCCACGTTTTTAGGAAAAAGTCAAAGGCGAGTTGACCAAGTCAAAGGCGAGTTGAATTTAATATTAGTTAAAACAGCCGGCGGTTTGCCTTATAAGGTGGCGAGTTGCTTAAGATTGAAGGCGGTTTGACAGGTCTTGTGGCGAGTTGAATATTATATTAAGCAAAAACAAACCTTACTCTGCCAAAATTTAAAACTGACGGCGGTTTGAATATAAAAATAAATGGCGAGTTGCCTAACATAGCGGCGGTTTGAGTTTCTCATTAGCCGGCGAGTTAACAAAGCTTCACGGCGAGTTGTCTCTATAAGCAGCGGTTTGATTAAGAAAACTAGGCAGCGAGTTGATCAAAATAGCGGCGGTTTGATTATAATATACCAAACCACACCCCTTTTAGCGACACTTTTTGACGGAAAAATTAAGTAATTTATAATCTTTTTTCTATAGCCTTTTTAACTTATTTTTACATAAAATTCAAATTTTGGTAATAGGGTAAAAAAAATTTCGGTCGACACCTTTTTAGCGACACTTTTTGGCGTGAAAAATAAAGTAAAATATAATTTTTTCTTTAGCCTTTTTAGCTTATTTTTACACCAAATTTAGATTTTGGTAATAGGGTAAAAAAAATTAAAATTAAAAAATAAATAAATAAATAAATAAATTTTTTCATAATCCAACTGCGCCAAATTTCAAATAAATCAACAAACCAAATACCACAACCAAGTACTTCAAAGATAATCAAACCACAACAAACAAACCTAAATCATAAACAATTATTCATTCACGGTTTTCTATTGATTTTGTAAAATCCCGTTAATATTTTATCGGTTTTAATCATAGACTTGTAAAATCCCGTGAACGTTAATTGCATTTAAAACCACAACATCAATCACATTATCTACTTAAGATCCTTAATTTTATTTCACACATCGAATTTCAATGGAATCTTCTAATTCTAATTTAAAAGAGAGAGAGCTTCAACTTACGCAACGACTCGCAAAACAAAGGCACTCCAACTGCATGTCATGGTTTGAACAACTCGAGACACAACTTCATGATCTCTATCTCCTTAATTCACCTTATGCTGTTGATGCATTTAAACCAGCATTTCGCTCATTCTTTGGTGAAGAGCATCAAACTTTCAAAAGGGGTAAATGCAACGGATCTTCTGAATCAAGGTTGGCAACAAGACTTCAAGACTTCATGCGCTGTGAACCTAGTGCGTACAGACGTGAGTTACTAAAGAACCTGGATACACTTGAAGCGGTCATTCATAGAGTTGTAAATACATATGGTGTATTACGCATGAAAGAAAATGAACTAAATGAACTAAAGGAGAATGGAAGTCAGTTGCATGATGAAATACTTCATGAGCATCAAATTAAGTCAAGTGTCAAGATGCAGTCTCAAGATATTCAGATCAATCCAGTTCAAGCAATGGATGACAGCTTGATTGTATCAAAAAGCAGTTTGATAGAGCCTGAAAACAACAATGCATTCAGCAAATCAAAGATTGAAACTCAGATGCAAAGGCAAGAG
>BQNB010160348.1:0-14808 GCA_026074375.1 Tanacetum coccineum | reverse complement strand
TTGGGGTGAGAATGATGCTTGTCTTGTCTTGTTTGGTTGTCTTGTCTTTTTTGGTTTTGCTTGTCTTGTCTTGTCTTGTTGATATTGTTATGTTGTGAGGACATATTTGGGATCGGGGGTAACGTTCCTACCCAGTGTTATGAGTTGTTGGATCGGGGGTAACGTTCCTACCCATTTATGGTGAGATATGCGTTGAATCGGGGGACACGTTCCGTCCTAGTTATGGTTGTTGTGCGTTTGCATGTTAGCCTGTATAATTTCTAGCTTATTTGTCCTGCCATGTTTTATTTTTTTAAACACGGTAATTGATTTAAATCTTGTATTGGTGTCGTAAAATCTATGACTCTCACCAACTTTATGTTGATGTTTTTAAGCATCATTTTTAAGTGAGTATCGTGATGATAAGAAGGATGTTAGGAAGAGTGGCTAGAGAGACCCTAGGCATTGCTTGTTGAGTTGTCTTTTTTAGTCTTTTCATTTATGACATTTGTTTTGCTTGATACTTGTTTGTTGGATATTGTTAGTATTTGGATTATGTTGTTTCATGTACGACATTACTTTTGTAATGCAAGACTCCTTTATCTTGTGTTGGATATTGTCATGACACATAGTGTCCATTTAATTATTTCCTTCATTTAGATTTCTCTATAGTGGACACCATTGTGTTGTGATGATATCCATTCTCATTACGCCTCGCGTTTTCGCCTTAGCGGGGTGTGACATTTTTAACCAGAAAGCTTGTTCTGTAGACAATTCTTTTTTAGTAACAAAACGTTTACCAAAATCTTCTTTTATCTTATTCAACTTTGAATAATCAATTGGAGAAATCTTAATTTTCTTTTCTATTAAAATTGGATCATTTTGTTTATCAAGCATCTTTGATCGAATCTCTTCTTCTAAAATCAATGTCTCTTCATCATCAATCACAGAAATCACAGCATGTTCTTTAGCAATAACACTGCCATCATATAATGTTGGTTGAATCCGCTGAGCGTTTTTAAGATTGAATGGATTTTGATAACCAAGAGCTTGTTAGCATATGCATTGCTTGCGTAGATCGATACATCTTACAAATAATATTCTCCAGTTCTTTATTTTGTTTTTCTAAAACAATTTCCTTATCAATATGTTTAGACTCTTTTTCTTTAGATTCTGTTTTGAAAACAGTTAATGTTTTTTATAAAGATTCCTTTTCTTTGACATGATTAGAAAGAGTTTCTTTAAGTGTATCGATCTCCTGCGGAAAAGCCGCAAGCTTTGCATTTCTATTCCGAATTAAGTCATCCATTTGAGAATCTATAAATTTTTCACGTTTATTAAAATCTACATTAAAAATGGCGACTCGTTCTTTGTATCTCTCAAGCTCAGCGGTTAATGATTCATTTACCATTTTATTTGTCTGATTTTCCTTATCTAGATTAGCTACATGATCAATCATTTGTTCAACCAAGGATAAAACCAATAAATCATTTGGTGCAGAAGAATTAGTATCTTGAATACCCGCATTTTGTGACTCTTGTAGATATTGAGAATACAGAATGATATTCCTATCACTATGTATCTCATTATATCGTCAATATGTGTTTGTTCATAATACTGCATCTCTTGCACATCCTGATTAATCATATCATTCGAATAAGAATCAGAATATGGTACCTCAAAGAAAACATCAGGATCACAGCTTGAAAGATTTGCCATCACAACCGCTTTAGCAAAGGATAAGTCCTCACAATCCGAGTCATAGGCATCAAAGTCTTTAGTCTGGAAGGCTGAATTCTGAGGGATTTTCTGCTGAGCAACTGGAGCTTCTAATATTCAAGGGTTTGCTAAAATGCAAGCTGCTCTTCATCTAATATCTAACCCGCTTCTTGAGCTTTGGCTAACATCAATTTCTCCTTAAACCATGCAACATTTCTTGTCCTTTTTGGCTGAGTACACTGTCTCGCCATATGCCATTCTCCTTGATAATTATAACACTTTACAACTCTTGGTTGACCATCTGCATAATTTCCCCTTGAAGTTGTAGCAATTCCTCTATTTCCAGTGCCATCAAAACTTTGAGATTGTCTTCCTTGAACTTGTTGAACTGTGACTCTGCCATCATGAATGGTTTCCTGATTCCTGGGATTAGAAGACGTACTGAGTTGATTGTTTGAAGGTGAAAACCTTGATGCCATAGCAGATAGGAATGCCATTGCTTTGTTAATGCATTCAATTGGATCTTCTCCTTGCTGAAATGTAGGAACAGCAAGACCAGAGGTCAATTGAGAAAAGTCAGCTTAGAGTGTTGTGTCATTGATGGAGATATGAATGGTTGAGGAGAAACTAAATGTTGTTGTGGATTAACTGGAGTGTGATGGTATTGATGATGAATAGGTGTTGCATACACTGGTGTGAATTGTTGAGGAGGTGGATACATAGAAGAACTTGAATGTTGTAGAGACTGAGATTGATTGTATAGAGTTGGAGAGTTGGCTACTGATCCGTCCAAACTACACCTTAAAATATATATAATATATAATAAAATATAAAATATATAAAGTAAGAATAGTCTAGAGACAAAGTCAATAAAACCGAGAAGTAGTATAGAATGTTCCCGGGTCGTTTATCCCCAACGAGGCTGTACTGGAAAATCGATACAGTCGGAAGATTTGAGTTGGAAGGAGAGAAATGGTTTGAGAGTGCAGGAAGTTGAATTAAGCAATAGCAAATAAAAACGTTTAAGAAAAACCTAAAAATTATGAATTTAAGCTAAAAAAACGAGAGCACGAATCCCGAACAAAGGGGGAAAAACCTAAAATCTTTAAAATTAACCCTACGAAGAAATTTTTGCTTCTAAACTACTCTAGGGAACAAATAACGAAGAATGAAAAAGACTAGACCGAAAACGGAGTTCGTTTGACCCAAAAACGAGTCAAGACAAAAACCGCACCCGGACCCGTTCTTTAAAAAGCAAAAAGTTGTAAAAATGACCCTACGAAAATTTTTAAATTTTTCCTACAAACTAGATGACAAAATAAAATTTTCTAAAAAAGAAAAATATTTTTTTGATAATTTTTGTATTTTTTATGAATTTTTTAAACTTTTAACTAAATTAAATTATAAAAAATAGTAAATGACTTCGAAAAATTCTGAAATTTTTACTAAAAATACTAGACTTTTTAATAAACCTACGAAAAATAAGAAACACAAAGTTGGCTTATAAATAAGCCCTCAATAAGCTGTTAACAGCTTAATGGCTTAAAAGCCAAAAATGAGTATAAGTAACAAGGCCCTTGAGTCTTTAACGAAAAAGACCCAAGGGCGCAGCGGTATGAGTGTTATAAAAGGGGGACTGTATCGAGGGGTACCGGGTTCGAGTCTTGCTCACCCGGTTCCCTTGTCTTTCCCTCTTTTTTTTTTGGAAAAACTTTGTGAAGCAAAGTTGTTAAGCTCGTGGGGCTTAACAACTTTGTCAACTACAGCTTTTTATGAAAAGCTCTAAATAAGCTGAAAAACAGCTTATAAAATCGATAGTTTGCTTATAATGGGCTTAAAGCTAGAAAAGCTAAGTCATTTGGCACACTATGGACAAATAAGCTAGGATTGGGACAAAAAGCTAAAAGGGGGCTTAACTAACCTAGGTAAACTCTAAAAAGCTAAAAATCTAAAACTAAATAAGCTTAACTAGCTTAAGTGGACATAAATTAAAACAAGCTTAAAGAGGCTAAAAGCTTCACTATGGCATTTAAATAAGCAAAGAAAATGAGAAATAAGCACTCAAAACTAACTACAGCTAACTAAAAAAAGCGACTAGCATCGTATTGAGCTTATTAAATAAGCTCAATAAGCCAAGAAATGAAATATAAGCAGTCCCTACACTAACTAGGCTAAAACAGTGAAAAGGCTAAATTGAGCTTAAAAATAAGCTATCTAAAAAGCTTTTTTAAAGGCTGAAACTGAAGGGGCTTATCTAAGAGCTTATAGGCTCTCAAAAAAATCCAAAGAAATAGTCATAAGTACACTACAAATCTAAGGGAAAAGGAAGCTAAAAGTCTCCCCTAGCACCCAGGGAGAGATTAAGGCTAAATAAAGGGGCTTATTATTGACAGCTTTTAAAAAAGCTGTCAAATAAGCTCAATAAAAAGAAGCTAAAACAGATTGAATATACTATGAAATGGACTTGTGCACCAATTTTGAACTTTTAAAAACCATTTAAACCAGCTGAATTTAAAGAGTGAAAAAGGGACTTCTAGCAAAAAAAATTGACACTTACCCTTTTCTTGACAGCTTTGACTTATCAAAGTCAAATGACACAAGGTGTTTTGACACCCCTTTTTTAAACAAACAAAAACATTCTTTTTGAACTTAAAACTCAAGATCCCAAGTGCTTATCTAAATAAGCACTTGTAGCCTCTTTAAAAACACCACAGTTTAGAAAGTGATTTATAAAAACTTTGAAAAACAATTCTCAAACTTAAAAACAGCTTAAATGAGCTTAAAAACTTAAGCTAAAACTACTTGAGACTCCAACCCATACCAAAGACTTGCTTTGACCCGTTTTTAGTGTTAACCCAAACACTCCTTTACTACTGCTGTTAAAACTTAAGTACACTCAAATCCTATTTTAACTCTAAACTTATTAAAACTTTTTATCTACTCTTCCTTAAACTAACCTATTAAAGCTATTTTAACACTTAAACTAACAGCTTATTTATAGAAATAAGCTACTTTCTCTCCTAGCTTATTAATACTAAATATGGCAGAATTAAAGGAAACTACTATTTAATGTATTCTAACTATAAAAACTTTAAAACAATTGCATATCTAAACAAACTAAACAAAATTGATCATGATTTAGCACACACAAAGTTAAGAATAAGCAAATTGATTAAGCTCAAATTCTACTTATGAAATTAAGAAAATAAAACCTGAAATTGTAGTCTCAGCACTTAGCCACTCTTGTTGAGTGAGTGGCTTAAAATCATGAACCTAATGGCTCCTAGCCTCTAAAACCTGAGCTATAAGCTCAATAAGCTATATTAGCTTATTTACTCCAAAAGCTTCCAAAATTAATCAAATGACCTCAAGTGATCATGCTTTGATATAAAATGAACAAAACAAGTAAGTGAATGACTTTTAACAAGGATTTGACTGAATTCGAGCTTATTAACAAGTATAAGCTCAAAAGAGCTTATGAGAGCTTATTGAGTAAAAACAGCTTAATTTTGAAAGGTAAAACAATGAAACTTAAGAGTTGAATTTAATTGCTTAAAATGGTAAAGTACAAGCTGAAAAATACAAAGTACAAGTGAATTAAAGCTGAATTTGAAAAACTTAAAAGAAAATGCTTAAAAATAAGGAAAATTACAAACTGAAAATCAAACTCACTAACTAACTACCCACTGTTCATCTTTCTTTCTCTTTTATAGATGTCCCGCTTCTTTGCATTGTGTTTGTTGTGTTTGTTTGGTGAGAGCAAACCAAAAACCAATCTTGACCCTTAATCCTGCCTTGGAGCCCTAACCAAATCATCACAGCCCTTGATGATTTTGGTGGGGGTTTGGATTGCCAACATGGCAAATTTGTAGCTGGGAAGGTTTAGTGGAGGGGGGGGGATGTTAAAACACCCTGGTTAATTGGGTAAAAAGAGATTGAGTGTGTTGGGGAGAGGGAAAGGGTTCACAGGCTTTGGGTTTTGGGTTTGGCTATGGCGGGAAAATTTGTTTGGGGGAGACAGAGTGAAAGGTTTATGGGAGTTGGCAAGGTTGGTCCTCCATAGTGTTAAGTTTGATTGCATCCATGGTCCTTGTGTTGTTATAGTTTTGGGGACTTGGCAAAACAAGTCCCCAAAGGGTATAACATACTTTGCAGTACACGTCCTTGGGTGTAAAAGTTAGTGCTTTTGGCAGTTTCACCCCTTGTAGTTAAACTTTCCCATAATGGCAGTTTTCACCCTTCTCTTCTTTTCTCTTGATTTCTTGTATAAATATAAGTTTAGGGATTTACAAGTTTAGTCCCTAAACTTATATTTCTTGACTTTTGGCTTCGGGGTTGACTTGGGTTGACTTCTGTTGACTTTTTCAGGCTTGGGCTTGGACTTTGACTTTGTCTTTTTCCTGCTTTTCCATTCCGAGTCCGGTTTTGTCGTTTTGGCTTTGTTTTTCGTCCTTTTCTTAGATATCCGTTCCTGCACAATACAATTAGCAAAACAAGCGTATATTTGGCATTTTAAGTCCGTTTTTGGTTATTTTAGCTCGTTTTTAAAGGTAAAAGGTATGTGTAATTAAACACATACCAACATCATTCTGAGCAACCTGAATCCATTAGTAACTCATGTGTAGTGGAAAAACTTGATAGTAATGTCATTCCTGATTCACTAGATATTTGTGATAATAAAATTCAGACTGACCAAAATGCTGAAGATGAGCGTGCTGCGATTGCTAATTTAATTGCAAATTTAACACTTGATACTGAAGAGAACAAAAAGATTTTGAAGCAATTAAAGAAAGCAAACGCCTCATTGACTCAAGAATTGAAGGAGTGCAAATCCAATCTTGAGGAGTCTAATACTACTCGGGATAGTTGCCTAATTGCACTTCAAAGTAAACAGACTGAGCTTGAGACGTACATGACCTTAAATGACCGTACAGTTGATTATGACAAACTTGAACGTAAGTTAAATGAAACTCTATGACTATTAGCTCAAAAAAAATTGACATAAAAGAAGGACTAAAACTTAAAGCCTATGAAATTTCAGTTGTCAAAGAGAAACACGATGAGTTAGTCAAACATAGTCTTTTAACGAAGTCACACTACGAAGGTCTTATCAAAGAGAAAACCAAGGTTATAACGGATTTGAAACTTAAGGTAGGAAAAGACATTGACAAAATGATTTCAATGGAAACGCAATTAAAGTTTTTGAATGAAATTGTTTACAAAAGGAATCAATCAATTCAAACCATTCATATGTTAGCTCCCAAATGCTCTACATTCAATGGTATACTAACCTTTGCAAATCCTATGTACCTTAAGAAATCTCAATCTAAAAAGCCATGTTTGTATGAAATCACATATGATACATCTGATCCTGCAAACAGATTCATCCCTAATAGGGAAGAGACCTTGACTCTTGAAAAAGAGAGTAGACTAAAATTGAGTAAAGACTTAGTGAAACCTTATGATTACACAAAGCAAAATAGTCTTTATGAAAATTTAAACTAGCATCAAAGAAATATCATGATCAGTTGGCACATGCAAATGAAGTTAGGAAGAAAATGTAGAGAAAATATTTTGTGAAATCTAAACCAAAAAATTTCAACAACATCGGTTTCTTACCTACTTCAAAATCAATCAGTAAAAGTAGACAAGCTTATAATGTAATGACGAATAACATAATCATTTTTGAGAACTTGTTGATTAAGCTTAGGAAAAGAATTCTCATGATCATTTCCGTGCACCAACTGCTCATGATATGGAAATCCTAATTAAAACATGTTTGATGCCTCTTGCCTTAAAGACACAGAATGATAGTTTCAAATTTGTTCATGAAATTAAGCAAGAAATGCATGCTGATTTAAAGTACGTTGAATCCCTTAAAAAAGAAATTGGCGTACTTAAATCTGATAAACGAGAATTTTCAAACATGTATGATATACTTCTACAAGAATGTGTGTCTAATGATGTTATGTGTTCTTATTTTCATTCTTTTTCTGATTTAGATGCTCACACTGAATTGCAATGCTTATATCTTCATAAAGTGAAAGAATGTGAATGTCTTGCACAAAAGCTTTCTAAACAAACTGAAATTCTTAGCAAAGAAGTTTATAATAAGCTTTCACGAAGTTTTTCTAAATTAGAAAAACACTTTATTTCTCTTGAACTTGCTTTACAACAATGTCAAGAACAAATGAAAAATGACACAGTTTGCAAAGAAAAAGTGTCAAATGTATTTCTAAAAGAACGTGAACAGTATTTTGAAATACAAGATTTGAAAGCTCAATTGCAAGACAAGAACATTGCCATAAGTGAGTTAAAGAAACTCATTGAGAAGTGCAAAGGACAGTCTGTGGAAACTATGTTTGATAAACCATCTGTTGTTTGACAACCAAATGCTTAAAGGATTTCAAACCCATCAGTTTTAGGCAAACCGACTCCTTTTTCAAATTCTCTTGAGAGAAAAAGTTTTTTAAAGACAAAGTCAGTTCCCAAAACTAATATGTCAGAGGGTTTATTAAAGTCTGTCACTACACAGATTTTGCCTCAAACAGTGGTATGTGTAAACAGTGGTATGTGTGTAATTACACATACCTTTTACTTAATAAAATGATCCTAAACGAACAAAAACGCACATAAAATGCCATATATATGCTTGTTTTTATGTTTGTATTGTGCAGGTACCGGATATTCAAGAAAAGGACAAAATCGAAGCCAAAAACGACAAAACCGAGCACGAGAACGGAAAGAGCGTGAAAGAAAAGCCAAGTCAAAGCCAGAAGTAAAAAAGACAGAGTCGAAGTCAATAAAAAGTCAAAGTCAAATCAAGTCAAAGTTAACCCCAGGAAGTGGATTTGAAAGAGCGTCGAAAACCAAACCCGAAAACCTAAACTGCCAAAAGTGGGCCCACCCGTACCCACCTAGTGGGCTCGGGTCAGCCCACTACCCATTTATAATAAACCCTTGATAATACAAAAGCCCAATCCTTTTATTTTCACAACCGGATCCAACATATATATCTGGCCCATTACCTAGGCCCAATCCCGTTCCAAAACACTTAACAACTGTTAGGCCCCTTATCCCTTTTCACTTAACAGACGTTAGTCCTCCAAGGACTAACTTTGCAATACCATTAGATACACTCAGGGGCTAATCTTGCAAATCCTTAAAAGTTATAACACACCACAAGGACTGTCATTGAAATTTAACAATACACATTCAAGGGCCACACTTGCCAATTCAAAAAAAATTCAAAAAGGGCGCCATAGGGTACTGTATATCTTTTTCACACACGCAGTGTGTGTGTGTCCCTACCCTGCAACAAGATGACAAATCCTTCAACCTCAAACAAAACAATCACTCTCCCCTCTTAAACCCCACCTTACAAACAGACAAAGACACCTTGTTGATCCTAAACTACATCATTGGACAAGGAATTCAAGGGTTTTGATCCACTGCCTTGGGCACAAAGAAAAAGATAGAAGGCTGAGATTGGGTCTTTGAGGTCTCTCACTCAAAAAACACAACAAGCACACAAGGAAGACCTCCTAGATTATAAAAAAGAAAGAAGACAGAAGAAAACTAGTAACTAGGAGTAGTGTAATTTTTAGTGTAATTTAGTTTTAATGTCTTAACTTTATGTTTTTAAGCTTTTAAATTCTGTCATTTAAGTTTTCAAGCCTTGTAATCCTTTTCTTAAGTTAATGCAAATTTTAAGTTTTCAAATTTTTATTAAAATCTGCCCATTGTGAATTGCTTATTCCTGTGCTTATTCCTTTCTCTACTTTGCTTATTTTGTCTTTTGATTGCTTAGTATGCTTTGTGTGTGGCCAAGAAACAATTTGTTCAAGCTTTTTTATGAATCTGCTTATGTTCAACTATTTTGAGCTTTTCTTGATTACCTTATCATAAGTGCTTGTTTTGAATTGCTAAGTTCTTGTTTATGCTTTTTGTGTCTAACTTATGACTTGTCTTTCAAAATCTCAACTTAAGTCAGCTTTTAATTGCCTAAATGTGCATTTGTATACTTTAAAGGGCTGTTTTGGTTAACACCTAAAACGGGTCAAAATGAGTTGTAAAATGGGAATGGGTCACTTTGCAAACATTAACAATCTCTTTTGAGTCACTTTAATCAATTTTCATAAGTTTTAAGGTTTTAGCTATCTTTTCTATAAATCTGAGGTGAAATAATTTTATAAACCAGCTTATTTGTTTTCATGCGGTTGGGGGGGGGGGGGGGGGGAGGTGGGGGGGGGGGGGGGTGGGGGTGTTTGTTTGGGGTGGTGGGGTGGGGAGGGGGGGAGGCGGGGGGGGGGGTGGGGTCGGGGGGGGGTTGGGGCGGGGGGGGGGGTTGGGGGGGTTTTTTTGGGGGGGGTGGGGGGGGGGGGGGGGGGCGGGGCGGGGGGGGGGGGGGAGGGCGGTTGTTGGTGTGTTAGTTTAAAGCTTGGTTTAGGTCCTTTATTGTAGTTTAATGAGTTAATATTAAGTTTGCATTTGCCTTTTGTATCCTGAGTTGAGTTATGTCCTACTGTCTTCCATTACAAAAGTTCAAAGGCCAGTTTTGAAAAGTTAAATTTAGATAGGTTAAGTTGGTTTTATGGTCTGAAATTGTTAAAATAAGCTCATTAGATGTTCATCTTAATTTGTCTTTGCTTACTTTGTACTTTAGACTTATTTTCCTAGCTTAAATTCAGTCTGCAAAAAGCTCATTTTTCTTTCAAAAAGAGAACCAAAACTCAGCATATACTGAGTGTCTCAGCCTTTTCAAGTGCCTTTTTTATAGCTTAAATGTTTTTCAAACTTCTTTTTCTTTACTGCTTATTATAGCTCTTTGGATAAGCTTTAAGGCCCTATAAGCTGATAAGCCATAAGGTTCCATCTTAAGGCTTAAAAATAAGCCTAATAGTTATCCTTAGGTTGTTTGCTTCTTAGTTTTAGCCTCTTGCTTATTTGCTTTTTTTTGTCTTTCTGCTTATTGTCTTGCTTATTTTGCACTTAGCTTTGCTTATTAGGTTAGTGCCTTGGACTGAGTTAACTTATTTAAGTTTTTCTTTAGCTTATTAAGTTGTTAGATAGTTAGCAGTTTAGCTAATGATAACTTAGTTTAGTTTTAGCAAACTGTCTTAATGCCTTTTAAGTTTTCTAGCTTATTTGTTAGCTTATTATTCCTCTCTTTAGTGCTTATTAGGTTTGCCTCTATGTTGTTTTAGCTGATTTACTTTCCCCTTTGCTTATTTAGCCCTTAAAATTGCCTAACAGTTAAGCCTTTTGTAGACTTAGTTAAAAAAAAGACCATTCTGTCAGTTTTCATTTGGTTATTTAACAGCTTATTTTTCAGTATTTTGGAAAGTCATTTTTTTAATTTTGCTTATTTTGGTCAGTTTTATAAGTTCTAAAAAAACATGAAAAAATAGGCTGGAATACACTTTAGTGACAGAAAAAAGTGTCTCTAATGCTTTGGGAGGAAGGAGAACCTAAAATAGTGACAGTTTAGTGACTATTTTGTAACAAATAAAGCGTCGCTATGATTTACTTGTTTTTATTTCTTTTATATTGGATTTAATTCTTAAAAATCATTTAAAAAGTTTAAAAATACTAAAAAATAGTTTTAATTTTTATTAAATTAGTTTTAAGTGTTTAGTTTAAGTTTTTTTTTGAAATTTGCATTTTTAGAATTTAATTTTGAAATTTTCGTTATTTATACGCGTTTTTAAGTTCCCGTTATTTAATTTTAATTTCGTAATTGATTCCGTTTTTAGTATAGCTTGCCTATTATCTTCCCATGCCTTATTTATGTTTCTCGTAGACTTAGGTTTCATTTAATTGCCTTATTTTGCTTCTCGTAATTTTTTTTAAGTTATCCCGTTGCCTTTATTGTTTTCCCGTAGATTTAGGTTTAAATTCCCGTACCTTAATTTGTATTTCCCGTAGAATTTAGAAAATAAATCCAAAATCCTTTGCCATTCAAGCATCCAAAAGTCAAACCAATTAGTAACCTCAATTCAAGCATCGTTGGGGATAAACGACCCGGGAATATCATATATTACTTCCGGTTTCAATGATTTTCTTGATAATTATCCTTATTATATATTTATAAGTATTATATATTTATTTATATATTTTAAAGGGTTAATCAGAAACGGAATCAATTTTTGGCGCCGCTGCCGGGGAGGTGTGTTGCGACAATATCGTTACGGTTTGATGATTAGTGACTTGAAGACCCTTCCTCGTGAAGTTATTATTTTCCGTTTGTGAATATTTTCTTATTTTTTTTATAAAAATATAAAAATACAAAAATATTTTTCATTTCTTTTTTATTATAAAAATAAGAAAAACCAAAAATATAAAAACATTGTCCATAATAACAAATAAAAGTCATCATCAATATAATGCTTTCAACTGAAGCATTATCATAATAAGTTCCCAACAAAATATTTAAAACTTGCATTTGTGTCACTTGTGAGGTACGACTTACCTTTGATTGATAAACAAACTATAAGAGGGGTATAAGGAGGGTTGTTCCGAGGAACTACGACCCGAAAGGAGAAGGATTTTAATAGCTTTGCGCTTTCCCGCTCCTCCGCTCCTTTGTGCGTTTTTCTTTTAGAGAGCTACCGTGAAGCAAGTTGATTATCGGTTTAAGTTATTCAATCTCATTTTGTCCTTTAATAAAATATGTTGTTTAAAAAACTCGAAAAACCAAAAATAATCTCCTTTAACCTCTTTGCCATTTAATTCTTCTTCTTATCCCTCTTTATTGTTTAATTCTCATGGAGTCTTATTTCCGATATGAGTGTGTGGGGTGTGGACAACCGACGGATAACCCTTATTGTTATTCATGCACGTGCCAACGGTGCGGTTGTCATTTTATTGATGGAATTTGTCCAAATTGTACTTATGGAGATGGAAATCCAATCGATTTCTCAACTCCGTACTCTTTTAACGATTCTCAAAATTTTTCCGACCACCCCACACACTATGAACCAATCTTGTGTGATTTTTGCGGGAACGATGCTCGTTATGGTCACTATTGTACACCGCAAGTTCCAAACCCGGAACCATGCTACAATCAAAACTATGATGAGTTCCCACAAACTTTACCAAGTTTTCAACAACAAAGTCTTTGTTGTGAAAATTGCGGGGGTCCTCATGCGACTTTTGAATGTCAACCGATGAATCAAAATTTTCACGATTCCAATTCTTCCGGTTTTGACCAAATTCAACCCTCGCAATTTCCCGTCATTCATCAACCTCCTCAAGAAACAAGTGAGAAAATTTTGCAAGCTAAAGAAGACTTAATGATTTCTATTGAAACCTTTTTAAAGAAATTTAATCGTATATCTTTTAGAGAAACACCGAAGGTTTTAATGCAAGCTTGGGAAAAAAATTTGAAATTAAGCATGCTCAATCCGAGGAGGTACAAGAATTGCTTAGCAAACTTCTTCAAGATTTGCAAAGTATAAACGAGGAGTTGGCAGAATATATCAATACTCCAAGTTGGAATTTGCCTTCCTCATCTTATGATGATGACGACGATGAGTATTCTTTTGCAACACAAGAATATCTCATGACATGTTCTACCGCAATCACACCCGATTCACCAAAAACGGACTCTCTCATCATGGTGGACAAGCATCTTGACACAATTCCGGAAATGGAATCGGACGAATTCATAAAGTCTAGTGTTGAGAACCTTGTCCAAAACCCAAGTGAGTCCGAGGATGAATGTGAGTGTGATGTGCCCGATTGTGATGATTCTCAAACGACAAATTTTTTGACGTTTTCCAATCCTCTCTTCGACGATTCTACCTCTAGTGATGACGAGTCAAGTCATGAGGAGGTTATTCACGAAATGAATTTTAAAACTTATTCGAACCCTCTTTTTGATCTTGACGAGGAAATCAATTCTAGTGAGTTTAATCCGACTCATAATGAAGACCTCGATTCTACGTTCGTTTTGATGCCGAGTCTTATCTTCTTGAATCATTAGTCAATCGTGATACTTTGATGGCTTCCCCTCCCAAGATTGATTTTCTTCTCGATGAGTTCGCCGGTGAACTCACTCGTCTCCAATCAATTCCACCAGGAATTGATAATATCAACCTTGATCCGGAGGGTGATATTTTGTTTTTGGAGAGTTTGCTTTACGATAACTCTTCTCCCCGACCACCGGAATCTTTTCAAGCCAATTCTAATACGATCATCGAGTCTCTTCCCATCTTCGTTGACGCTCTTAGGGAAGAGATCGATATATTACACGGTCCGGATGACTCAATACCACCGGGTATTGAGGGTGATGATTTTGACTCGGAAGATGACGATAATTATACTTCCCTTCCTGAGTTCGAATCATTCCATGTTGATTATCCCGATTCGGGAGATTCAACCATTGATGTGGTGGAAGACATCCCCGTGGATGTGCCTAATATTTTGCCCAACCATCCCACCCTTCATATGGATTTCGACTTCATTCCTTCTCATAATGATCTCAGATCCGATCTTGATATTTCTTCTCCTTCCGGAGATAGAAACAAGATTTACGATCCGGGGATATGCATTGAAGTCGAATCCACGAGATTTCTTGCTCCTCTTTCCCCCGTGATTGATACTTTACTTCCATTTTCATCCGAAAATGAAGACAAAGTTTTCAATCACGGTGTTCTTGCTTCAAAGGAGAAATCTCCTCCTTCTTCATCACATCGGGCCTTTAAAGCTTCCAAGATTTTTCATCATAAAAGCCCGATGTTGATTCATGAAGACAACACTCCTAATTTGGGTGTTCGTCATCCCCATTTCTATCCCCCTTGACAAGCTCAAGTATGGGGGGATCAGGTCAAGCTAAGTGACCTAAAACAAGCGCTTCGTGGGTGGCAACCCATGCTTATCCTAGTATAATCGTAGTAGTAGTATGCTAGCTTAGTAGTATGCTAGCTTAATAGTATAATCTAGCTTGTTCTTTAACTTTTAGACTAAGCGTTCGCGGATCTTTGCGAAGAACGAAAAATGATAGAGTTAATTATGAGTTGCATGCTAAAACAAGGATTATTTGGAAATCTTACAAGCTCATGTATGTAATTTGTGGATTTTTCTCCCATAAGCTCCTAACCGGACTAA
>BQNB010160347.1:0-14808 GCA_026074375.1 Tanacetum coccineum | reverse complement strand
TCTAAGTCTTCATACCAAAAAGCCTAAGCCTCATGTCATCCCCTACTGCCGGTTCACAAAGCTTATAATATATTATTTGGGGAGCAGACATAACATTCACAGAAGACATGTGTCTCCTTTCACGCTACGGGAGATGACTTTCTTCTCGGTAATCTCAAGTTCGTCCCCAAAGGTGAAAAGGATGAAGTTTTTGGAAATCCTATTCCACAAGAGTTGATTACGGAAGCTATTCAAAATTCAGAGTACTACGAGAAATATTTAGAAATGGCTGCTCGTAAACCCACAGCTAAAGAGGGTGGAAAGAAGAAGACAGCTTATAAAGCCAACAAGCCCAAACAGCCTGCACCTGCAAAACAGTCTAATCCCGTGAAAGAGAAATCATCCGTGAAAGAGAAGACCTTCCAGCCTCTCCCAACAAAATCCACACCTCAATTTAAAAGATAATCAATTACGTCCAATGTAAAATACTTCATACTAACCAAAACCCTCAACATGCAATACCTTTTACGATTCCTAATATCAAACCTACAAACATCTCTTTCTACCTCATAATAATTTTAACAAAACATTCACCCCTACTTATTATATTCATCAATACACCCATTCAATTAACCCCACACACCACTAACATACATTACCTTTCACCTTCATATACCTCATACACCACTAATCCCACACCAACACTCCCTATCCCACTATAATACTCCACACCCCTTCACAACACCAACAAACCTATTCTTAACAAACCCCCCTCATCCACACCTTTCCCTATTACCCCCACCTTAATCACCCCCCTCCCCAATATTACCTCAATGTAGATCTCCACCATACCCCCCTAACAGATACAAAATATGTTCGCACTATACTGTGATAGTACTCCAACCATTCCTGTCCCAGTGTGTGTCAGTCAGCTGAACCACAAACCTCTCTCCTCCTGCGCGATTGTGCCCTCACCCCCATCCACTCCCCACCTCACACCCCCCACCCCATCCAATCACTTGCTGTAACAGACACTCAGTGAACTGTGAGATTGAGTATGTAACCCCCCCACCAATCCCGCCGTCCAGAACGGCACCCCCACAGAGACAGACTCCCCCAACTCCTGCTAAGACACGCTCTTGATCACCCACGACCTCAAAGATCTTGTGAATAATTGAACACGTGAAAATATCTTCACGTGTGTTTTGAGTTCACGTCACACTTGTTACAATCACATACCCCCCCCCTGCCCAACACCTCCGCCCACTCTCAAAAGATCTCATAGATAGCTATCCCTGTCCACACACCCCTATCCATGTGTGCTCACGCCAAGATGCGCTCGTCGTGGTCTAGTAGCAATGTCAACTATATAGGGTATCCCTAGTATCAGACTCCTTGGACAGTCAAAATCTGAGCGTGTTCTAGGCTTGTCTCGGAGACTCTCCACCCTCCCTAACCTCCGCCTCGCCTCACACCCCTGCTCACAGATTGAGATTGTGTCTTGGAGCATGCTATGAACTTCTCTACACTGTCTATATGTTAACCATTTACGGTGTAAGATGGCTTGAAGCTGAGACTGAAGTGCTCTACTGGCCAAATCACTGTCACACACTCCTTATAAGAGGTCATGCACAGACTCAACCAAGCTGAGCAGACATGTATCGGGATCTCCCATTATGGCAACTCAATTAGCAGCTACCGAGATTGAACTTAAATGATGTAGCTCGTAGTTGGTTAGCCTTGTCGTTAAGTGAGTCAATGTCCGTGTTAATTGGATCGCATCTCGCAAATGGCCCAACCCACTGACTACCTGGTATGGATCCATAGGTAACTGCGTCGAATGTGCGAAACTGAAGGTTGATTTGCAATACACTCCACGAACCGTTGTGCTCGCTACAAGACCTCTAAGGCTTGTAAGATATCTTGATCTCGCTGCTAGAGAGTATGTCTCTGCGAGGCTCTCATCCAACGATACCTATACTACACTTTAAATGTCTAATATCACAGCTCGTCAACGCCACTCCATAGATCACGACCCTCGCCAAGACATATACACACTGTGTCCGCTCAGACTTGAATACCTTCGTGTATTACTCTTGATGATACATCCCTCTGATGTCCTGGAGAATTAACGCGCCTAATATGTTGTAATATGTGGTTGTACGAGTTCTAGAACAAAACCACTTCTTCCACCATCACACCTAGAGTCCCTACCTGCCAGTAATACACCCTTAGCACGCCTCCCCCCCCAACTCTCACACATATCTAGTAAACCGCTCACACACACCCTCTAACTCCCACATCTCCGCCCTCACCACCTTATATATCGATCCCACATCGCCGCACGCGTATCGCTCTCATACTCGGTCGCGCCTCTACCCCCACGGCCCCATGAAGCTTCCAAAGATATGTGTTAACTTTAAGAAGAAACACAAACTCCAAGACAAGACTACTCAAGATCTTTCATCCAGGGTTTTCACGCTGGAAAATTATGATCCGTATTCGAAGATTGACAATTACGTCAATGAGACCGTTAAAGAAGTTGTACACAACGCTCTTCAAGCTCCAATTCGTGAACACTTCAGAGAGTTGTCAGTATTTTAGATGAAAGAAATTCTTCGTGATCGGATGTTTGAAAGTG
Source organism: Tanacetum coccineum (assembly GCA_026074375.1). Taxonomy (NCBI): domain Eukaryota; kingdom Viridiplantae; phylum Streptophyta; class Magnoliopsida; order Asterales; family Asteraceae; genus Tanacetum; species Tanacetum coccineum. The sequence goes on along the minus strand of BQNB010160347.1, from coordinate 12,188 downwards.
GCTCCTATAGATCACATCTTGAGCATACAGCTCTCTACGACGCTCATGAGGTATCTATGGATCGTGAAAACAGGGAAGAGTTCATTGAAGCAACGGCCAAGTCTCATAAGAGACGCCGTGATAAACAAGATCCTCCTCCACCTCCTCCAAAAAGACTCTGACCAAAGCAAGAAGAAAAGGCATGATTCGGATGCTTCGGCTTCAAAACAGCCTCCAGTTCAGAATCCCTTAGCTTGGAAGACTTATGACATAAGAGAAGCTCCCTCTAACTCCTCCAAGCAAAAGACTGCCCCTCAATCTGAACAACCTGTTGATGATGTTCCAATACCAGATGATATGCATATCTTAGACTCAGAGGACACCGGTGTTGCCCATCTTCTAAAGATCAAGACTAGACCAGACTGGTTGAAGCCTGTTCCTGAGGAAGAAACGCCGAAAACACCTGAACCAGAATGGGTCATTCCTCCAAATGACTTGCTTGAGACTGAGAACAACAGGGCCGATGCACTCGCCAAAACCTATAAAGATCCAGAGGAAAACAAGTAACTTTGGAAAACTAGAGATATGGGCTCCTTCATCAAATGGTATTGCAAGCAAATTGGGAAGTCGAAGCTCGTCAAAGCTGATTTGGAAGGTCCAGCTTACAAGTTAGTCAGACCATTTCACAAGAACATCATCTCCCTTCAATTTCAAATGGAAGAATGTCACTTGCTACTAACGGATCAGATTGATTTGGTCAATCCTGAGGGTAATCGGGTCGTGCCTGACGTCAACAAATCATTACCTCTAGGATGTCCACTTGGTCAGGTAACAACTTAAACATAATACTTCTTCAATAAAGACCTGGAATATCTTGTATCAGGTGACAAAGAAAGAAGGAATGATCTGTCAATATCCAAGCCGAAAGAGGCTTACTATCCAGACTCCGGGCTCGAGGAATTTGTACCTCACTTGAAAGTAAACGTGACTACGATATTAGTGCAGCCTATGGTATTTCACACTGGTGGTTCAAGCGCAAGGAATTCTACATTACAAGACACAGTGCCCCCTCTGATCGTAGTGCAGTCAGATCTCACATGCGGATTCTTAGTGTTGTCAATCTTCAGACCTTCTCAAGATACGGTTACACATACTTGAAAGAGATTGTTCTACGCAGAGCTGACTACAAAGAATACAAGATCTCGGAAGCCGACTTCAAAAATATGCATCTGAATGATTTTGAAGACCTGTACCTGCTTCATCTTCAAGGCAAGCTCAACCACTTATCTGGTGCTGACAAAGTTCATCTATTCAACGCAGTCAACTTGTGGATTAGGAACATAGTCATCAGATAACGTGTGAAAGACTTGCAACTCGGAATTGAGAGTTATTAAACAAGCTCAACCTTACACAACCGAGCTGGGATGCATTTGATTTTCAATTCAAAGAAGATTACATTAATTTCCACAAGCCAAGGGCCGTTGTAACGCCCCGACCCTAAAGGGTAGAAGTATTACAAATATGGTGTGACATCAAAGGCATACATAATCATAACACAAGCATAAACAGCGAAAGTCTTAAATAAATAACCAAAGGAAAATAAGTCAATATGACCACTAAGTACATAAGTCTTAAAAGCAGACTATCCAAACGAAATAGACCGAAAATCAAGGTCCTCGAAAAGTAACAAATCATATATCAAAACTAAGATCTCTAGGGTAAGTCCACACTCAACACTCATATCCCGAAAGCAACCCCAGCTCCTAGCTTAGATACATGCCGCAGAAAAGAAAGTGGCGCTGAGCTACAAAGCCCAGTGAACAGAGATATATAATCGAACACAAAAGATAACAAAACCAAGATACGATACAAAGTGCAAAGGATATCACAAGACATGATCAAAGGAATACAAATATAAGGTAAGACAATTCAGACGTCAATTCATAGTGTAAGGAAAGATGAATCAGAAAATCGAATCAAGTCTAATTACCAAGCCCAAACAAATCATATCATAGTAACCACGGAGTCATGAGCTCCCAAAATTGTGAAAGACGTGGAATGCACCCAAACATCAGTCACCAAATATACAAATATCATAATGTCATAATCCATCGAATACAAAACAAATCTAGGATGCATCCATACGCCCCTTAAACAAATAATAATCTTCAAAATGCGCATATAATATCAAATGGGGGACGGCGTGAGAAATCACTCACTCACACATGAGTCTGCCAAAAGGTCATCAATGACACGACCATGTACCTTCATGGCTAGGAAACAAATAGTGGCTCGGGTCTCAAACTGAAGGGTTCAAAGCAAAGTCATATCAAAGTTCATTTCAAAGGGATCATAGCAAAGGTTCAATGCCAAAGGTTCAAATATCAAAGGTAGCATAGCAGGGTTCAAATAGAACATAATAACAGATCATATAAAAGAACCAAGATAAAAAGGCTCATAGCAAATGTAGCAAATCACATAAGAAATCAAAGATAGAGAGGAATATGTCATGAGAAACCTTAACGATAAGGTCAGAATATCTGTACCTTATTCCGAAGCAAAGCAATAATCAAAGCAAACACCACAAGAATATCAAAATTACTCCCTCTTGACCGATACCTAAAAGAAATAGAATTCCAATTACAAACCAATCCGATTTAAGTTTTAACTTTCCATTTTTAGTAACTTTCCATTTTTTAGTAACTTTCCATTTTTAGTAACCTAGTTCATCATTTTGAGATTCTATTAAGTAGTTTTAAATAGCATAGGGACTTAATATGCCAACCTTGCAAGTTTAGGGTAAATATGAACAACTTTCCATATGTTTAGGGTTAATATACAATACAACAATTTTCAAGGTTAAAAGTGCAAATATCAAAGTTGTACCATTTTAATCAGATTATTCCTTACCATTTTTCTTTCTGATTTACAATCAAACCCTTAAATTTATACAATTTATATATTTACCCTTTTTGTTTATTCATTATTTAAACATTACTTTAATTATCCATATTTACAAACAAGCCTTATCAGATTCAAATATGGAAAAAATCATACTTTATACATTAATTACTGAACCAAACCTTATACTTTTCAGAATTTACAATTTCAGTCCCTCTATTTTAAATAAATTAATTTCTAATTACTTATTATATGTAACTATAACCCTTTTAATTTCCAAATAATATCAATATGAACATTTTATTATAACCCCCAACTTATTTTAAACAGAATATAACCAATTATAATAACATGTCTAAAATAACCCCGATATTTCTGAATTACAAAACAAGTCTTAGAACTTTTAAAAATCACAATCGGTAACAAATAAATCACTAAAACCCTAATTAAATTTTTCCCCAAACATTTCCCAATTTTTATACAATAATTAGCATTAAGAGAACCTGGAAAAATTATCAAAACCCTAACCCTAATTTTATTTCTTTCCTTTTTCCTTTAATTCGAAATCGGCAAACAATGATAAATCCCCAATAATTATTCGAATCCTTCCTAAATTTTTCCAACAATTTATCTGAGTTATATGTGATATGAACAACCTTATAAAAATATAAAATCAATTGTACAAATATTATTTGTGCCGATTTCATAATTAGCTAAAAATTAGGGTTTCGAACATGTTTTAATTTATAAAATCAATATAACATGCATGAATATTTTTCTTAAGCATAGGACGAATTAATATGATGAAAAATGAGATAAAAAAATACCTTTGATGATTCTTGATGATTTTATGAATTTATGCTATTCGGTTGTGTTATTCGAACCCAAAACCAATACCAAAATCGAACAAAGCCTTATACAATCTTCCCACTATTTTTCCCACAATCCTTGACCTTCAAAACACCCAAGAAAAATCGTGCTTGTCTTGGAAAATTTTCTTATGCCGCCATTTGTATTTTTTTAGGGTTTCGGGATTTTAGTTTTTAAGGATTATCAAAATGAAATGTATAAAGAAATTATAAAAGGTATTTAGGCCGAATTCTAGGGCTTTCAAAAGAGTTTAAATCAGATAATAAAACTTGCATAATTTATTTTGTATTTATCTTAATTTTATTTAACTTAATTTGTAATATATAGTTAAATAAATATAAATATTTTCGGCTAAAGTTATATATACAATTATTAATTATTTTTCTTACATAAATAATTTATTTTTCTTATATAATAATAAGAAGTTTTTTTTTTTTTTATTTTAATATTTCATAAATTTCATACTTGTCACATGTTGTAATTTTCATAATTTTTCTAAACATTTAAATGAAGTTTATTTAACCTTTTATGGAATTTGCGTTGCATTAGGTGTATTTTGTAATTTTCACCTGTTGAATTATTTTAGGTTTTACAAAGATATTAGACACCTTGCTCGAACCAACTAGCTATTAGGCTTTTTCTTCCTTTTGTCTGAAAAATTTGGATCTTCCCAGTTACACAAACAACCTAAAGCCTCTGTTAATAAAAATCAATATCCCCCTAACTAATTCACGACAATCCAAAACTTGCACAAAATAGCAAGTTATGATAGTCTTGAACTACATTTGTCAATATTTGATTAGATGATTCCAGTCGAATTGAGTCGAGTTTCTAAGGAGTCAGAGTGTCGACTACTTGCATTTCATTAATTGAGCTCGGGGTTGACAGCTAATACTTGGTCGATCTCAAATTTGTTTAGACAAGTAAAGTTTTTGAGTTTGAGAGTACTTGTTAAAACATGACTTGATAATTACACTCTATATTAAAAGCTATAACATGAAAATTTTAACCAAGTTGTTTTCTCAGTTTTGCATCCCTTGACCTGCTAACACATTACAACAATATAAACGTTTTGCTTCTATCTATACTACTTATAAAACGAATTTAAGATTCTATTAAAAGTTGAAAAACTGCTAAAATAGGAAATGTTGAAAAATTTAATGCATAGAATCTTGCTAGTTTAAAAAAGGGTTTTGGGTTTATAAACAACGAATGCTAATGTTTTAAAAACGTAACATTTAAGTGATATAATTGCTCATTTAATGCTAATGTTTTAAAAACCTGAATAACATTGGTCATACATTAAAAACGTAAATAACATTTATATAATATAATTGTTCATTAAATGACTGCATTTAATGTGTTCATGTAACCACTAATTTCTATAATTATAAAGGCTAATTATGGAAGAAATTAATAGGCCCATTAATTTCCCTTGACTATAGTTTGGGTAAATCTCTTATAAATAGGGACCACAATTGCATTGAAAAACACACAAAAACATAAGCACTTATTCTTCTCAATATCCAGCTTTATCACATTCACACATTTTTGCTTTCGTTTTGGTTCTTAGTTTTAGATATCATGTTATGAGTATCATCGTAAACCACTTCTACCATGTTTTCTGACTAATTTATTCATAGTTTCTTGAGGATTGATACATTTGGGTACGATTAAAATCCTTAAAAAATGTATGGCTCATTTTCTCAAAACCCTAATATGAAATGTATTCGTTTATATTTTTTAACTATGTAAGTAATAATATATATATTTTTTTTTTTGAACGGCAACTTTTATTAGAAAGCTAGCAAGGAGCTAGAACAATTACAAAGCAATCAAATAAGGATGTTGAAGTTATATATTGGTTTTCTTTGCAGCCTTGCATAGCGGGTTTCATGAAGCCTATAAACTCCACTCCCCATCAACTCCACCACTACACCACCATTCACCTCCACCAACGAGCTCATCCATGATTGTAACCCCATCAACACTGAAACCCACCATCACCAAACCCCTCTACCACCGTATGCCGCCACTATTGTAAATCATAAAGTAAAAGGTCTAGCTGGTCCACGAATGAAAAAGCAAAAAGAAAATAAGAAAGCCAGCGAATTTATATGTTATGCTATTAGAGTTTTCATGATCTTGACTTTATCAAAGATTCATATATTCATATGTAATTTTATTTTATTTTATTTTTTGTTTTTATTTATGACTCGGGTTTAAATAAAGAAGGCAAAAGGAGAAAATAAATATTGTGATTTTATCTATCTATACTTCTATACTAAATTGCTACAATTCTTGAATATGAATGGAAAAGTAAAAAACTAGGAATGTATTTTAGGAAGGAATAAAAACTGAATTTTATTATATGAAACACAATAAATTGTAACAACATTTGAATAATAAATTCAGTCATCAATACCATTATAACATTATAACAGCCCATTTAATTTATCATTGTAACGGCCTTCAATAATTATTAAAAAGTGTAACTGTTAAAAATCATTACTATCGATAATGATTATTAAAAATGTGTAACCAACGTCCACCATAATAAATCCACACAAACGCAGTTCATATCTCCCCAACATAACATGTTAGTTTAGCAACAAAAAATGAATCTCTCAATATACTCTCACTTTCACTTCTCAACTCTACGAGTAACGATTCTTCCGGATCTTTCTTTATATTTTTGATAGAACAACGTTCATTTTGAACGTTATAAAGAAATATTTAACACAAAAACGCATATCTTTATTTATCAGTGGCAACGAGAAATTATCTCGATGCTATGCACGGGTACTCGTCTAATACACTAATACAGGCGAAACTTTTATATCATAAATCGTTAGTTCAAAATAGTTGCAATGCGCGATGAAACCGGAGAACAACATATCAATATAAAAAGAAACTCTTGTGATATCAATGCATCCGAACAAAAAAGCATATAAAAGAAACAATACATGAAGTACAATATGATAGTCTTTTAAGAGATAGAGTAATATTACAAGTCCTAAAATCTTTTAGTAGGCTACTGAAGGAAGGATGACTCGTCAGTAATGTCTTGTTCGAATCACAGGTGAAGAACTGGTTCCTTGAGTAACGGAACATACAATTCTATACCATTTGAATCTAACTCCAAGATACCCGAACTAATGCTGACAATTGTGGGGCAAAATATGATTAAATAATGACCAGAAAGCTTTCTTGGCATGATTGAGTACCGCAATGTAACCGAGGGTGAACAGAAGAGCCTCAAACACAAGCAAGAAATAAGCGTATATCCAGGCCTTTCGACAATGAGGGCTGTTTGAAGTTTTAGGTTGCATGAACGAGTGCATATTCCAAAAGAAGTAATATAAAAAACTAAGGATCTCAATGAGAGTAGCAACCCATGACCGTATACCAGCTCCAATTAGGCTTGTCAGTAACGAGTATCGACATCACACATTCTGTCGAGAAAATGAAAAGAAATCCCGACAACATACCAATCTTTTCCAAGATGAGTTGGGGTAATGAATATTCCTCATATAATTCTTCAAGAAGTAGCTTGTAAAAATCAATATTGCGGACGCTAGTATGGTCACGGATATTGTAACCATGGACATGATAACAAAGACCCCGCTAGGCGCTTTAAAAGGGGATTGTCTGGTAGCAAGGCTAGAAGAACTGGTAAATGCACACCCAAGAAGGACATAGCCATGAGATAGAGAGAAAAGAAGTAAAAGAGAAACCTGAAACACGTACACATCGCAAGTTAACATCTAGTACATTTAGGGGTGGCAATTTCTGACCGACACGAAACCCGACCTGAAACCGATACAAATTTAACAGTTTCTGTTCGGTTGAGATCTAGAATACATTTCAGGTCGGTTTTTTTTGGGGTCAAATCCATCTAAGCCCTTTATTAAACAGGTGAGGTTCGGGTTGGAATAAAATAATTCGGGAGCTCGAGCCCTCCAACACCATTTAAGATTTTTTCCTTAAATTAAAACTTATATATATATTATTATACGGGTTAAATAGGTTAAACGGGTCGACCCACATATCTATTTAATTATAGGCTTCTATGTAATGTTCAACTTTTTGTATATAAAACAAGGTTAAAAGAAGGGTCAACTCTGAAACCTTTAAACCTATTAACCCGTGTAACCTTATTTAACCAAGCAACGCCAAGTATATATACGTGTTAATATGGGTCTGGTGTGCGGTTATGTTTAAACAGGTTAGGGTTGACATAACTGACCCGATTATTTAAACGGGTTAGGTTCGGGTTGCGGGTTTTCTCTGACCTCCCTACCTGTTTAACCCGAACCCCCACCAAACCCAACCCGAACCCAACCACCCGACCCAAATTTGCGCCTACCGAAAACACAACATTCCTTACATTATATTAAATCAAACCTTTATATATAATAAACTAAAACGCGATACCATGGTAGGAAGGAACTTACTGTGGATTGGCAGCTGGTTATGCTTGCTCTACTTCGTCTCTAATCGTAATGGTAACTTCATCATCACTTTTTCCTTCATCGCTAGGAATATCGAATTCGGTCACCATTGTTTTAAATATCTTCTTCTTATTCGTCTTTTGCTTAGGTGTATATATATTTGATTTGAGGCAATTATGCATGTATATATAGGTCATAATGTCGGCTAATTGGAGGGTTACTGTATATATATTATTGGAAAGTAGAAAACGAACTATTTCCCTAAAATAATATTGAATATTTTTCAGTGTTTCTTAATCTTTACCATAGATGAACTTTCCCTCAAACATCAAATTAAGAAAATAAAACGTTTTTACGCTTTCTAAAGGCCATCGGTACAGCTGAGGGCCATAGCTCCCATACTACCACCCAAAAAATGGTTGCAAGCCAACACATACCGTACCGCCGTTTTTTGTCGTTTTTTTTGTGGCGCCATAAAAAGCCCATTTCCATATTATTTATTTAATTTTTAAAAAAAAAAAAACTTTCGAGCCTTGGCAAAACGGTTATAACATACCTTATTTTTTTGAATTTTCTAGCCGTTGAAGGCATCATAACACCACTTTTTTACCCCTTAAAAATTCTATAAATACCTCCTTATTCCTTCATATTTTACACACTCCTTCAATATATTTTATAACACAATATTCGCTACTTTTTTATATTTTATTTTTTCTTTCAAAAAGAATCCCAACACCCAACTATCATTGATAACTAATATGCTGAACGACCTTTCAAAACGCAATTTCGGGCTCTTCTTCGGCTAATCCAAACCCGAGACCCGAACCCGACCCCAACCCCAACTTTCCCAACTTTAACCCGTTTAATCCCGATCACCAATTGCTCTTTCAACAATTCCAACTTCAACAACAAATGTCGCATACCAATCTTTCTCAACAACAAACCGGTAGTTTCTCCAAACAACCAGCCCAAAGAAATTCAAAAGAAGGAAGACAGACGAACCAGGTCCCAACTCTACGTCTAAGAACCTTCACATGGAACCGTGTCAAGACAATTGCCCTAAAAAGAAAACTAACCCCAAACCGCAACCCGAAACCTGCCCGAGTTCGAAATTTTGGACCAAGAAAAGAGTTTTGCTTTTTGTCAATGTTTCATATCAAAAATCCGAGGATCCAAGAGTTGGTTTTCGGAATCAAAAGAATGATAACGTTTTGGTACAAAAAATTCGGTCAATGCATATAATAGCAAGCCGCGAAAAAGGCTTTAACAGATTCGTACCATAAAACATGTTTGACGAAAAAAAAAAGAAAGTGGACTCCTATGAATCGGGATGTTAGCAAGTTTAATTCGTTGGTAAATGAAACGAAGGCTATGAGTTGGGAGAACGATGAAAATTTGATGACTCGTATCGAAATCTTGTATCGAGCATGTCACACCCCGCCAAGGCGGAATCGCAAGGCATGATCAATAGGCATCATCACAACACAAGGCGTCAAAATAGAGAAAACTAAAAATGGCATTCAATAAACTTCAAGATCCAAAGCTTGTTATGACAACGCCTAAAACAAAAATCCAACATATAATGCATGAAGAACAAAACATGACAAGTTCAATTGAAAACTAAAACAGATCAATCATAGACTCCGCATGCAAGCCTATGGTCCAACTAACTCCTCTTCCTAACTCTCCACACATTTTGCTCACCTGAAAATGATGCTAAAAACGTCAACATAATTGTTGGTAAGAGTTACAGGTTTAAGACTCACTTATGACACCGCGATCAACAAAACAACATTTACGAACATATATGCTTGGCTATTCTATCACAAAATACATTCACATACATCTGGGGTGGATCATACCCCTCTATCCCACAATTACAATGTCTCCGTGCAGGACTGACCCACTTGACTACTAAACCGTATCAGGTCTCACACAAGGTCATGTCATCTCACATACACATGCCTTACCACAATTCACACAAGGTCATGTCATCCTCACATACACATGCCTTACCACAATTCACACAAGGTCATGTTTCCTAGCACATACACATGCCTTACCACAATTCATATCACATATCACTAGCTACATAGAATCATATAGGTTCGCACTTAAAATCACATATACGGTTCATAATTCAAAAAAGCAGTTTTTGTGCATCATTTCCATCCTAAAACATATAAGTTAAAAAGTAGGACTGTAAAACTCACCTGATGGCAAAGCAAATTCCAATTCCTTTACTTACATCTTGCAAAGAATCTAACATAACAATACACACATATGTGTACCATCGATAGGTCCCACACCCAAGCTCGATGTAGACAAGTGCACAATGATGGATACTCTATATCATATATTAGATGTTCAACTCTTCTATATAATCCTCATACTTGCTAACCTCAAATTACCTCACAAACTTTACTTCTCAACTTTCTGCTTTTTACTCAGTTTTTATAAGTCACAAATACTCAAAATAAAAAATACTAAAAACCTAAGTGGTTCGTCTCCTTACGCCCATAGCTCCCCAATGATTGTGACTTCTAACGATTTTTGGATAAAAATAATAGTGAGTGTAACCATTTTATAAAAATTCAACATCACAAAGTGTCTAGAATTTGACCTGATTCGACCTTCAAAAAGTTTCAGGCTTGAAGTCAAACCCATTTAAACACTTAGGAAAATTCTACAAAAATTCTAAAAAATCATAAACATCATGAACTTGCTACAGTAGCAAGCCCATTAATTAAAAAGACGTTTTGATATGGTTTTTGACCTCACAAACACAACTCAGAATATGCCCTGAAAACTCAGTTTTGACAACAAATCTTGTTTGATTAATTTTGACTAGATTTCCACTCACTATTAATTCATGAAAACTACCTTGGGTTGGAAAAAAAGGGGGGGGGGGGGGGGGGGGGGGGGGGGGGGTGAAAGTCAGAGCTCTCTGTAGTTAATTTTAGCTCAAGAAAATCAATAAAAGCTATCCGTATGACCGAGATATGGCTCTCAGCAAGATGACCTAAAATTCTTCTACCAGGGATTTCTATTCCGAATTTAGCATAATTAACCCTAATTAACTACCCAAAACCCTAATTATTAACCCTAAAAGATTTTTGATGATCAAAACCTCTTAATTACAGATTATTTACAATAACCTAATCCATCCTTAATGATTGTTACATTAAATAAAATCAATTGAATTGAAAAAAGATTTAGAAAACATTACCTTAACTCTTGAAAATCAAAACCCTAAAAAAGATTTGGGTTTCCTTTTGTTTTTGGTGTTGTTCGACCGGCCAAGGAGAGAGGAGAAAAAAGTGATTTTTGATTAAGTTATGATTTGTATTTATAGGCTTAGGAAAAGATAATTATCAAAAACAAGTTGTAATCAAATTAGGATTCTTTCCTTTTTTTTCTTCCCTTGTTCGGCCGATCAACACAACCACCCTTTTAATTATATATTTTTTCTTTTATTTATTTATTTATTATACATTTACTTTAATTCTAAGTAAAAACCTTTAATTATTTTGCTAAACCTTTAATTTTCTAACTAGTTTTCAAACTAACTTTCGATTCTAACTATTTTTAAAAATAAAAAGTACTCTACAATCTATAAAATACTAAACTAATATATATAATATGAATTACATATACATAGTACGTACACAGAATATTACGTACACGGCATTTGAAACTACACAAAGCTTTCAATTGATTTCATTTCCACAAGTACCATGATTCATCACTCATGTACTTCCATCTCATACACATAATGACACACATAAAATGAATTATACAGGCTTTAACTAACCTGCCAAAATCTCAGTTGTCACAATTTATGCGGTTAATAGACTTGATTCTCGCTTTGCCACACTTGTTGAAATCATCCGCCATCGCGAATGTAACACCCTCAAAATCAGGTAGCAGCGGAATGGTAACAATGGGGTGCTACGTCAAAGTACAACAATCAAGATATAGGAA
>BQNB010160346.1:0-14809 GCA_026074375.1 Tanacetum coccineum | reverse complement strand
CCTTGACAGAATTTAAGGGGGTGTTTGGGTCAACTCTTAAAACGGGTCAAAAAGGGTTTATGTTTGGGTTGAGGTCATCAAGCTAGTTTGAGCTTGATTTTTAAGCTTGTGTTAAGCTGTTTTCAAAAGTTTTAAGGTTTTAAAATTGTTTTCCAAAGTTTTTCTAAACCATCTCTTTAACTGTGGCTTTTAAGAAACACCACAAGTGCTTATATTCATAAGCACTTGAATTTTGAGTTGAGGTTTCTAAAAGTGAGTCTTTTGTATATCTTAAACAAGCTGTCAACACCTTGGTGTCCTTTGACTTTTGAGTCAAAAATCACCAAGTGTTTTTAGTGTCAAAGTTTTAAAAAATCAACAGCCCTTTTTCACTTCACAAATTCAGCAGTTTTAAATGGTTTTTAAAAGTCAAAAATTTGTGCACAAGTTCAATTGCTAGGGTACTCAATCTGTTTTAGCTTATTTTTTGTTTAGAGCTTATTTGATGGCTTAATTTTAAGCCTCAACTTGCCTTTTGACTGTTTTTGCTCAAGTAGTGTAGGGATTGCTTATTTTTACTTTTAGCTTATTCAGCTTATAGCTTTTAGCTTTTTATTGCTTATTTAAAGTAGTTTAGCCCCTTTTTAGCTTATTCAGTCCAAATCCTAGCTTAAGTTTCACCATAAGCCCAATGACTTAGCAAAATTTAGCTTTAAGCCACTTTAAGCTATTCTGTCACTTTTAAGCTGATTTTTCAGCTTATTTACAGCTTTTCACAAAAACTTGTAGTTGACAAAGTTGTTAAGCCCCACGAGCTTAACAACTTTGCTTTACAAAGTTTTCAAAAAAAAAAAAGGGAAAGACAAGAGGTCCGGGTGAGCAAGACTCGAACCCGGGACCTCTCGATACAGTCCCCCTTTTACAACACTCTCACCGCTGCGCCCTTGGGTCTTTTTCGTTAAAGACTCAAGGGTTTGAATACTTATAGACATTTTCGGCTTATAAGCTTATAAGCTGTATAAGCTTATTTCGGGGCTTATTTCTTAAGCTGTTTTTTGTTTCTCATTTTTCTTAGGATCATTATAGAGTCTAGTATTTTTTGTAAAAATTTCAGAATTTTTCGAAGTAGTTTACTATTTTTTATAATTTAATTTCGTTAAAAGTTTAAATAATTCATAAAAAATACAAAAATTATCAAAAAAATATTTTTCTTTTTTAGAAAATTTTATTTTGTCATATAGTTTGTAGGAAAAATTTAAAAATTTTTGTAGGGTCATTTTTACAACTTTTGATAAATATAAAACTTTTCGTAGGGTCATTTTTACAACTTTTTACTTTCCTTAAATGATACGTCCAGGTACGGGTGATTTTGTCTTGGGAACCTCGTTTTTGGGCGCAACGAACTACGCTTTCGGTCTAGTCCTTTTTTCACTTTCTTCGTTATTTGCCACCTCCCCGTAGATTAGTTATAGTAAGTGGTCAAATTTCCTTCGTAGGCGTTAATTTTTAAGATTTTTGGTTTTTCCCCCTTCTTATGTTCGGGTTCGTGCTTCCCCGTTTTTTCAGTTATTTAGTAATTTTTTAGGATTTTCTTAAACGTTTTTATTTGTTATTGTTTAATTTGACTTTTCCACCCTCTCAAATCAATTCCTTCCTTCAAACTCAAATCTTCGACTGTATCGATCTTCCAGCACAGCCTCGTTGGGGATAAACGACCCGGGAACATTCTATACTACTTCTCGGTTTTATTGATCTTGTTGATTTTTAGACTTATATATATTTTATATTTTATTATATATTATATATATTTAGTGTAAAAAATTCTTCTTTCCTCAGTCTCCCCTCCATGAGGAGAAGAAGATGAAGAGGTGGATAATAAATTAGGTAGTTATAGGATCCTCTATTTATAGTGTTAGGATTAGGGTTACATAGTTTTGGGACAAAAAACAAAAAAAAAAACACAATAGCTCCTACCTTATTATGGACTCTTTTGGTCTTCGTCTTTTTTCTTTACCATAATCGGCCCAAATAAGTACCAAACACACCCTTGGTGTTGACTTTTTGACTTTTCTAATATTTATGGATAGTTACTTTTAATTACTCATTAATTAAAAAGCCTTATTGTTAATTATTCGTAAACGTACTAATTAACGACCGTTAGTATTCTATCGTTAGAATATTAATATACATAATAAATATACACTTATATTATTATATACATTAATCGAGTATTAATACATATATAAAAATATACACTTATATTATTATATATATACCAATAGAGTGATATCTAAGTGTATACGTGTGTGACCCCCGTAGGCTCACGTATTCCTAGCCGTATAAATATCCGTATGACATGAGCACAAACCAACAGCTCTCACTTGCAAATGTCATGGTCATATAATATAACATACTAACATTTATGAATAGTCTAGCAACATCATCAATGCTCCCAGAATTACCTGAGTATGTAGTTTTTGTAAACAACTCAGCCTTTCATGGTTTTAGGTTAGTTCTACCCATTTGTTTCAGATACAATGTTAAATATGGATATGGATCAATATTCATTCCATAGTTTAACGATTCTGATTCTCGCATCTGTATTGATCTAGATTACCAAATGTAAAAAGAATCTTCTTAACTACACTTTGGGCGCGGCCACGCAAACATCTGATCAACCCAACGAGGGCCCCCATTAAGTATCTAACTCCTAAACACGTGGAGGAACAAATTCTATTTTGACTACAAGTGTCCATCATGTACTTCAAAACATTTATGATAATAGCCCTGCATAACTACCTTTTGATAGTATAGTTGTAGACTACAGTCAAGAAATGCTATCCATACATGCAAAACCTGCTTGCATATCAAGTTTAAGGATAAACATAACTTTCACCATATGTGTAATACACCTAATGACGCTGATCCATAAAGTGATCTACACAGGTGGGGTATCTAATATTCAACCTCAATGAATAACATGTAAAGTTGGCAGAATCATCTTTACATATTCTTCAGAATATAACCAAACACTCACATTTGTCTTATCTTAATAATATTCCCATATTGTTAACTGACAATAAATATAGCTTTAGAATAAATAAATTTATTCAAAGATTTAAACATGCAAATATAGAACACAATAGTCTAAATGAAAACGATCATACCTCGTATATCAATTCATTGTTTAATACAACTGCTTACAGTTCCATTATCCAAATACCAAATAAGATCAGTGCGTGACGATCCTAGTTAAATGTCTTATCTACAACAACCACAATTAGTGCTAAGGCATAGGTTCCATGAACAAATTAACTAGGTCATGATCTTGTAGGACTTTAAGAATACTTATTTCAAAAATTTACAAATAGTGAAATTCTTTGAATGATATGATGATTGTTATTTTGTAAGTGTGCACTCACTTATAAGTATTACATATACGAGTCTAGTCACATTACATTTCATAAGCTGTATGACATACTCAAACATCCTAATGAAGACAATCATCTTAACAGTTTTCCAAACTGTAAAGCATTCTTATTCTTTTAATATAGTATTATGCAACTATGCTTTTTAAACCAAGCATATGTAGCCAGCAATTTTATCATATAACGATGAAAACTTGCCTCTATAAAGATTGAGTATCATATCAATTAAAACAAGCATTAGTGTATACAAACAACACTATGCTAAACCACCGTAAATTCTGAACACTTCTTTAATAATGTTTAGATATCACACAAACCCAAAATTTGTTGATCATAATGATCTTACTATGATTACCATAATGTATATTCATAGTATCTTCATTACTAATTCTAGGAATGAATTCCTAATTTAAACATTAATCAGAATGTTCCTTTTAATATCTTTTAATTAGATTCCAATATTGTCAAATTATCTTATATTTATGCAAATGATACAACTAATCGCATACACAATATGATGTCCATAATGAATCCTTTAGTGGGACTTAAGGCCTTCATTTATATGTTCAATCTCACTAAGGGAGCATATCATTCGAGTTACACTCAATGATATTTCATATTGTACTCGGACTTAATTCACCACATATGTTTAATGTATCAAACATGTTATTCCAAGGTTACATGTTTCATCTTTTAAATACTTACAAGAAACTTTATTTCAATCTAAGGGATAAAATCTTACTTAGATAAATAAATTGTTTCTAATTATGTTAAGTAACATAATATATTTTAGTAAAGTAAAAACAAATTTTATTCCCACTAGCTTTCAGATGTACTCTTGAGCTATCTTATTTATAATTAAAAATTAAATCTAACAAGTGATTTATTTAACAATTAAACTTAAGATTATGCTCATTAGATGCGTGCTCTTAATCTATACTTGGTAACTAGCATTTTTGTATACTTTCTAAAGATTATATTGGATTCATAAAACCTTATTTGATTACATATCGTCCTCACAAAGTAATCAATCAATAAAGAGTTCTTGAAATCCAATTTGTCATATTTCCTTCCAAGAAAAACAAATATGACAATTTAATCATCTTTATGTATTTAGATTTCGTAAATGAGGAAGTTTTAATCCTAGTCATTTTCTTGAATACGAGTAAACACTTATTTCATTTGACGTGCAGACGTGCAATAAATATCTTATACAATTTTGTCCCTATGATGTCTTTCTAAAAGGAAAACTCTTTAAACTCCATCATCAAACCGATAGGTTAAAGTAAACAAATTTAGAATTATCGATTATCTCCTTTTGTACCAACATTTTTTCATTCATTATCTATTGAGTCATTCATTAAATCCATGTTCTAATAATGCATCTCCTATGGTTATACTGGGTTCATTGTGATCATCTAAACTCATAATCATCACCATTGGTCCTTATAGATAAACCATATCATGAGGTATCCATTGCAGAATCATATGAATATGAGTAACATCATTCTAAGGTCCAACATTTTCATGTTTTCCTTAGTATGACATTCGCTAGTGCGTTTAGAAGGTTTATGTATTTTATTCTTGAAGTAAATCAAGACCTACATAACTCCCACTCGCTTTAGCAAAGTGAGACTGATAACATACCTTTTTAAGGGTAATTATATCTAATATATATAGTATACATATTCCAAAAGATCCTAAGAATTTACTTTTGACCAAAGTAAAATTTAAAATCTCCCGGGTCGTGTCCCGTCGAGGCGTGAATTTGAAAATCGAGTTTTGGTTTGTGAACAATGCTTGAATAATCAAAGATTTGATTTGATTATTTCTACAAATAAAATGCAAAAACAAGTAAAATGAACCCAAAAACGAAAGCAATTTAAGTTAAAACCTAAAACGGAAACGTAAAAACGCGACTTAAAAACCTAATTTGAAAATCGAGAATCGGTTTGGAATTTATGCTTGAATAATCAAAGATTAGGATTTGGTTTTCTATTCCTACTAAACAAAACGTAAAAACATATAAATGCAAGTAAACAAGTAAAGCAATTAAAAACGTAAACGAAAAACGTTAACGAAAATTAAAAACGAACGCGACTTAAAACCTAATTTATTAAATTTAAACCCTAAAATGATTTTTTTAACTTTTATAAATCTTAAATGACTAAAATGTAAGAACAAAGAAAACTAGACCAAAAACGAAAGTAATTTAAGCTTAAAAACACGAAAAACGAAAACGGGATTCAATCATGTTCTTTGAAAAATCAAATTTTACAATTTTAACCCTACGAATACAAATTTATTTTTTCCTAGGTCCTAAATGATAAAAGAAAATTTTGAAAAAAAGAATTATATTTTTTTGACTTTTATTTTATTTATTATGATATAGGTTTTTGAATGTAATTACTGTTTTAATTAATTAAATTATTAAAAATTGAAACTTAATGTGATATATGGTGAATAATTTTCCATAAGTACTTTGTATTATTCTGGATTCTAGAAAATATAAGTTGGTGTTTGACAGCGTATTGAAATAACTGGTATTAAGCCTAAAAGAGTGATATGGCTTAATTGGCTTTAAAGGGTATTAAGTATTAAAATAGGGAGCAGAAAAGGGCTGAAAGGCTTATTGGGCTAAAAGCCCTTAAGAAATTAATTATGCAAGAGATAACCAGATGGCCCTACTGGTGCCAATGGTTAGTGTGTGAGTTATGTGGGATGAGTGTGTGTGAAAGGGGAGGTCATGGGTTCGACCCCCCATGCCTCTCCTTTTTTCAAAAACATTTTTTTTTCAATTCTCTTTTTAAAAACTTATAGAACTAGCAAAAATAAGCAACTTTAGAGAAGGAAAGTTTTTACAAAACTTAAAAATAAGCCTGAAATAAGCTGAAAATGGTGATATAATGCAAAAAAACTAGAAAATGACTTAAAACTTAACTATTTTACACAAAAGCTATTAATAAGCTAAAAACTAAACTAAATAAGCTAGAAGCATCTTAAATCTAAACTAATAAGCAAATAGGAACACAAAATAAGCAAAAAAATCAGCTAAAAAGGTTGACAGAATTGGCCATTTTTATACTAAGTCATAATGATAAACTTTTTGGCTAATTTTGAACTTAAAAGCACAAGGGAAAGGAAAATAAGCAAAACCAGATAACAACTACACTAAATAAGCAAATCTAAACACAATTGAACTAAGAAAATTAGCTGAGATAAGCTAAAAAGACATAAATACTTAAAGGCTTCTTATACTTGAAATTTTAAGCTAAAAAGTGCATTAAGCTCTGATAAGCTCTAACCTAGAGGAAATAAGATAAAATTGATTAACACTAACCTAATAAGCAGAAATAAAACTAAATTAAGCAAATGCAACAAGCCAAAAGCTCAAAAGCTCAAAAAAAAGCAAATGAGCTTTTGGCTCAAAACTGGTAACCAAACAGCCCTTAGGGGGGGTTGAGCTTATTTTTAAGACCCTTAACAGATCCTTATGGCTATGTGACTTATAGCTATGAAAAGATTGAACAATAAGCTTTAATAATAACCAAAGAAATTTGAGTTTGAAATAAAGATAAGCCCTTAAAAAGGCTTATGAAAAGGGTGCTCACATACAGCATATGCTGATTTTTGGTTTTTTTCTAAAAAGAGAAAAGGGCTTATGCAGCCTTGGTTTTAAGCAAGTAAAATAAGCTGAAAGTAAAAAATAAGTTAAAACAGATAAAATTGATACCACAAAGAGCTTATACTCAAAAATTCAGAAACTAAAAACAGTTTTAAGGAACCTAAATTTGAAATTGAAAAAAGCAGTTTTAGACCAAAAGACACTTAACAAAAACATAGCTCTTGATACCATGTAAAAATCAAAAGGAAAAAATGACAAATTATATTAATCAGATTCAACTGAACTATTTACAATACAGAGACAATGTATAAAAAACAAATAAACAGAACCCTAAAACTAACCCTAAAGCTAGACGAGTCTAAACAAGTGGGCCGGGCCAATAGGCCTTTATTAACTAACAATTCCAAGTTAATTTCAACCTTCATGTTTATGATTTTCCAAGAAAACATAATCATGTAGCTTACCTTTTTATCTAGGGCTACATACATTAAATGTGTAGGAGTCCTAGTAGAGTAATAGTTTTCTTACTTTGCAGTCAAGAAAAACCATTAGTCATATTGTTCTAAGTTGTTTCTTGCACACAATTAAGATTTCCCCCACTTATGCAGGGTACAACTTCTTTGCATAAAACAACACCACACTAGTTAGTTTGTTTGTATCGAAAATATGGCAATGTCACCAATACAATATGAATCAAGTCAAGCTCAAAACATATTAACTCATCTAGTGTATCTACATGACCGTCTCTAAATTTATGAAATTTTTTAAGGCCCTGAACGAAATTTACATAATGAGGGTCCCTGCGTTAAGAAACTGTCTATTTATAAAGTGTCATCGTTTATAAGAAATAATGCATATAATTGTTAACGGGATAAATTTTGGTGCCCCTAAAATTTTTGGGGCCCTGTGCGGTCGCCCACCTTGCACACCCTCAAAGCCGGCCCTGTGTATCTAGAACTCTATCAATTAATAAGGAATCATGCATAACTATCTTGTAGATAACATAAAACGAAAGCGACATCTCAAAGGCAACAAGTTATCATAAGATAATACATGGTGATTCTTTACTTAAATGAATATGTTTCACACTTGGAAAGTATTTTATTATTTCAAGCCAAGCCAGAAATAAAGTAAGACGCATATGAGGTAAACAACTCGTAGCTCCCACTGAACTTGAAAACATTTCAAGTTTGTCATTTTTTTATAAAATGCATTGCTCCCACTAGATCTTTTTTTTTTGAACGGAAACTTTTATTAGAAAGCTAGCAAGGAGCTAGAACAATTACAAAGCAATCAAATATGGATGTTGAAGCCAACAATCCCAAGTAAACTTTAGATTACATTAGACTTCTACCAAATGAAGGATCGAGAAACAACATCATCGAACAAGTCTCTTTTGGGCGGTTTCTTGGAAGCAAAAGAAGCTGGTTACGGAAATTCCACCAAGCACACACCAAGTCACCATAAAAACGCCCTTCCTAGGATCCTTAAGCTTTGAAGCCATCGAATAGAATTAAACCCCTCAACCAGCCCGA
The DNA here is from genome assembly GCA_026074375.1 of Tanacetum coccineum. Classification (NCBI taxonomy): domain Eukaryota; kingdom Viridiplantae; phylum Streptophyta; class Magnoliopsida; order Asterales; family Asteraceae; genus Tanacetum; species Tanacetum coccineum. The sequence continues at coordinate 6,242 of BQNB010160346.1, read as the reverse complement.
ATAAGAATCAACAGGGCTCCAAGAAACGTTCCACCATTGACATATAAGCCGAGAAATAGCTAAAGCCACGTCACAGGAAAAGAGACAACATTATAAGTGTTTCTTCACTAGTGAAAGTAATTGCAATTTATCTTTTTATTTGTTGCATATCTACACATTATTGCTAATGTGTTGTCTTCTATGAACTAGTAGAAAGTACTTAGATATCCAAGGAAGTGTGTTCAAGTTCTATAGATGATGGACTATCTATCTAAGCTATTTATTAACTTAAAAAATTGGCATGCAATTCCTCCTTTATCCGCTCACTTTACCACAAGGGTGTGTAGCGCTTTTACCGGGTTAAGGAAACAACTATAGACACGAGTTCTCTAGTTATCGCCTTTTCTAGTTTTGCGATGATATTTCCGTCTTCCAATCAAACCTCATAAATATGTCTTGTTTACAACAAGATATTTTATTTTTGGTAGCTATAGACACAAGTTCTCTAGTTATCCATGTTTCTTATTATTATTTAAAGATTTTCAAACCGAATAAGGGTATTGAAGCCATCTTGAAAGAATAAGATGTACAATTTAACTTAACATGTAAGTTTGGTATGAGTTCGATTAGAATTTAGGATAATTCTATCATTCCTATTATAACTTTTTCGCAAGTAAAAATTATAGGAATTAGTCTCTTTGTTTACGGTATATGTTGCATTAATACATTAAAAGAACTTTCAAAGTTCAATATTAGTATTTTTGATAATTCATCCCTTAAAAATTAACTACCCATGTTTATATAAATAAACAATTAATTTTACAAGGGTCTAAGATCCAACTTGACGTTCCACCATTAATGCAGTTGATCTACTAGAAATGGTAAACTCGAAAGGTAATCAACGGGTGATAATTGCCTACATGTGCAACTCTTAGTTCATATGAGGCCCAAGACATCATAATCCAAAATTATAATGTTAAGATCAAGGCAACATTATCCAGAATAACATTGTCAAGTTGGCATGCTTTGCCCCATCGTATGCCTCGGGTCGAAGGTCTAACCAACCATACTCGATATAAGTCGTCCAATACAAAATTAGTAATTATATAGTCTCAGGTCTGACTATAACGGGAATTATGGTATTTCTTGTTTTGCAAATTTCACCGAAGCTGTCTTAGAGTAAAAAACAAAACTCAAGTGATTTCGATACTTAGATTGACAAGTGACTTAGTGTTTAGGTTATAGAGATATTTTGAATAAACAAGTGTACCAAAAAATCTGTATAAGGATAGCATGCATACATCCTTATAACACTAGCTTTTTAAAAACATTTCTATTTTGTTATAATATTATGTATTAAAAACTTCTTTATATTTTATAATCCACAACGTGATCTATAAAATTAGGAGTTAACAGTTTAATTTACAATTTTTCTAAGTATAAATAATTTAAATTACTACGGATAAGGTTAATTCCCATGGAAATAATCAGGCCATAATAGATACCCGAATCGATTTTATTTCATTTTAGTAATAAACATTAGACATACTCTTATATTATTGTAAATCGTTGACGGTAAATAATGTTTATTTTTGGCTTGTTCCGTCGCAGGGTTCACTTTCGGAAACCACTAAACCCAGCGTTTTAGAACGTTGTCAAGAAATAACAAATTACATATATCGCAAACTCGATTTTAGCAAAAGTGTACATAAACAATACTATATACACACTAAGCAGAATGGATTTGAGTGCTTTTGTTTAATATAAAATTTCGAAAATCTTTTTTTTGCACTTATATATAAATAAAACGCCAACATTTGTATATAACAAAATAAATCGAACAATTTAATCATACTAAAAACACGCAGTCATTTAATGAACATAAAACACAACCAATATAAGCAAATCAAACACCAAAATAAGACCCCAACATGTTGTCAGAATCATCCTAGAACACATGGTACACATACATCGATTACTTGATTACAAAGGTCACTATACATGATGTAAACAAGAAAACTACAAAAGCTGATTGAGCAGATTTTACTTCGGATCACAAGCAGGCAAGGAAAAAGTCTTCCTCGCTTTTTGCACTAAACACAAAAGTTTTAGCTACTGGAGTTGTGAATTCCCAAAAAATATTTCGTGGTCCAACTCCTTACGGTTTATGAGGAAATCAGTTTTTAGTGGACGAAGGTCAAGCAATCAACACTTAAAAAACAATCAATCACTTATACAAATTCAAGTCGTATCAAGGTTTTAAGCATCAAATAAGCATACCACATTATTAATAATGCATAATAGACATATTAGGCCTAATGAACCATGATTTACATGTATGTAAACACATGGTTAACAATTTATAAAAATAAATAAGCAAAAATAAGTCAATAAACGTGAAATTATAAGCCAAGCAACATAATAAGCGTGTATAATCATGTAAAAATACAAACCATATTAATTTTTCTAGAATTTTAATGACTCTTAGGAGTCTTTATTTTCACAAAAATTAAACCCTAAAGAGGTCACACATATAAGCAAGAAAAATATACAAATATGTGTTTTTAAGCATTTTACACGTTTTTTATGTAATTATAAAGTTATATGAGCGACTCGTGATGCCACTATTGGAATTGGTTATCTAATAACCTAATATTACACATAATATTCATCGAGCTACGTAGCGGAAATAAAACGCAATATAGTCTATATAATTAACATAAAAAAGATAACGGAAAACCGTACCTTATAGCAATCAAGCTATGGAAGAACCGGAGCTTCTTCTAAATATGACATGTATTAAAATCGTGCAAATCCGAAAAACCCCGTAGAAGTTACTAAAGTAAGTAAGCTCTACCTATATCCACACTACACGTTAGCCAATATCACCCGAATGCTAGTTCCCGAACTAACATATACCGAATACTAAAAAAACCCAACTTTTGATTCCCTTTCGTGGGGATTCCTTGGATCGGCTATGAGAAGAGAAGAGAAGAGAAGAAGGGATGGATTAAATGAGGCTTAGGGACCCTCTATTTATATTGCTAGAATTAGGGCACCATAAGTATGGTAACTTAAGGCCTAAGCTAGCAAAAGCCCAACCCCTTTTCTCTCCCCTCTCTTTCGGCCGTCCCTTTTAAAATAACGATACGTTCAATTTATTTCCAGTGGTTAAGGGGATTCGGTATCTTTGTTGTATATGATCAATTTATATAGTTTGGTGCTTTACAAGAGTTGTTTTGTTACAGAAGTGTTTTGGAGTGTCTGCTAGAAGTATAAGAATTGACAAATACTTGATACATACATGATACATCCGCGTGACATGATGCGTCGCTGCTAGTACCCTGGGTGCCATGTTGTTGTAAGGCACGTATCTATATCCTAATCCATGGATAACTTTAGGTCCGTAGTCTTGTTTGTTTCTTCTCCAAATGAGCCCAAGTCACGTGTATTTCCTCCAAATGCCTTCCAAATGCAAAATACCTAAAAAGAAACGATTAAGTACCTATTTTAGGCATAAACACACGATTTAGGGGGTTAAACGACCCCGAAAAAGTGTATAAAATGACACCTCATCATCCATAGTACTCATCACTGTGATCTCGAATAGATATACCAAGCCAAGTTCTAAAGTCTACAACATCACCGGCACACTCATATTTTTGTGGAATTTGGGTAAACATTTGGAAACGGATAAGGTTAAATCCTTACAATATCTAATAAGGGTTATTCTATGCGGGTTATGTAACTAGTAATTTCACAAAAGTATGCTTTGAATTTTTTTAAATTTGAGCATAATTTAAGCATTTTAATGTGAAAAATAGGACAAGTAACGTTCTAATTCCCATCCCCCACTTAAATTATTCAACGTCCTTGTTGTATAGATAAAACATTAAAAAACAGAAAATTAAAAGAATTAGAACGAGAAACTCCCCTGATATTTTGCTCGGTAGATTCTCCAAGTTGAGTTTATGAGCAAGAATGTGTGTTGTAAATGCGTCTGGATACCAGCATGACTACAACGCACATAGGATTCCAGATGATCGATACTTCACCAACTTCGTCGATTTCTTTTCCAGCGAGGTCATGTGCAAAATATAGGAAAAACATGCAAAATCCTATCTAGGGTATACTACGATTAATAAATAATAAAAACAATAACTGTACAGTGGACCAATACACCGTATCCATAAACTAGGATACGCCGTATGGAGAAACCTGTAAAAAATATCAATACGGGTCAGTCTGCCAAATACGCCGTATCATGTACATGAATTCGCCGTATAGACAGAACTGACAATAATGTTTTAAAGTGCATAAAATAAAGGACTGATAACATCCATACATTCAATACGCCGTATGGTATGGAGCGGATACGCCGTATTGATGTCTGGGAAGACAGACTCGATAAAAATAAATAACAATCCGGGTTGTCTCCCGAGAAGCACTTTTGTTTCAGCTAGTCTTTAAGTTAGACTTTTTCTTCAGCTTCCTTCACTCGATGTATGTTACAATCCATCCTTCGTCCATCATACGAAAGATCTCTTGGTATGTTCGGCATGCATCTTCGCTTGTACTCGTCAAATCATTGCATTTATTTTCTTTTACGACAACATACACTTCATCATCTTCGAATGAATACTTGATCATCTCGAATCTTCTTATATTGCAAACCAGCCGCTCATGATCATCAAACAATTCACATCTTTCTTTGTCTTCATGTTCTATCTCATATTCTCTTTCTTCATGACCATGGTTGGTATTCTCATAGACGTTTCATCTCCTCCAACCTTTATTACTTGACTCATTATCTTCGTCTTCGATTATTCCTTCCATGATGGCTTCATTCTTCAAAGCTTCTTCTTTAAGTTTGCCATCTTTCAAAGCTTTGTACCATTTAAAATCTTGATAACAGAGTGCGTTTCCTACTATGTAAGCTCCAGGTAAGCTCTCTCCATTACAATATCCATCGTCCCTCTAGCTACAGGTTAGCCATTCTAAACATCCATTTTTATAATTAAAAGGCTCACAATAATGCTCAACTAGAGCGGGTCCTTTCCATGCTCCATCATCCGTCCATGGTTTTTCATGCACCCATGGTACATCTTTGTTCCATTCGTAAATCCAATCATCCTTATAATCTTCGTAAGTCTTAAATCCCTCAATATCTGTGGAAAACTAGAAGGGGGTTGAATAGTTTTCCTCTTTTTAATTTAAGGTTTTAAAGTGTTTGTAAAAATTCTAGATTCGAATTTATGTGAATTCAACACTTGCACAATATGAACAATATACTTATCTAGACAATTAATATGATAGTATGAGGAAATAATGTAAGACAAGAGATAAGAGTAAGAACAATCAAACCACAACGCGAGGATTTATAGTGGTTCGGTAACGAAGCACCTCTTCGCCCTACTCCACTCCCCGAGCACCTAACTCGAGAGTTTTCTTCACTATGTCAACAAGCTCCCTTATGGCGGAGAAAACCGTACACAACGTTGCTTACACCGATTTACGACACAAAGCTAAATGTCGAGTTCTAATCTTAGCTAGAACCAATCTATCACAACACGACTTTACTACTTGTTCACGACTTCACAACTTCACGACTTCTTCACAACATCAAGACTTCTTCACAACTTAGCGACTTCACTTCACCACACTACTTATATCACAACTATCTAACACTACTTGGTAAGATCACCACGATCTAACTATACTTACAAAGATCGCCAAGATCTAGCTACTACACACAAATACAAGATATACAATTGATTTACAAATATGTGATATGAATGCAACAAGGTTGCAATACACACTAAGGTGTAATACTTCTTCACTTGATGATGGAAGTATTCTTCTCTTGCACTTGAGGAATTAAGCTTGGATCACTTGGAAACAAAGCTTTATGATTAAATGATCAAAGAATTTTGATGAGATGTGTGGGCTGTTTTAGAACAGAAAGAATGAGTGCAAAATGTGAGAAAATAGTGGGGAAAAGTCCAGTATTTATAGGACAAACTGGAGGAGCGTCTACCTATGGGCGGTCCCCTTAAATAGGTGGGCGGTCCCCTTAATTTTAAGGGGGCCGCCCTAGACTGGGCGCTCCCCAGTTTGTCCTTTTGTGTAGGGAGAATTTTTTGGAATTTTCTAGCTGTTTTAGGTTCAAAAATTTAAATTTCAAAATATTTATTTTGAATAAAACATTTCTTTTAATTGTAGAAAATATTTTATAATGTTTATAAAAATGTTTACAACATTTT
>BQNB010160345.1:0-14809 GCA_026074375.1 Tanacetum coccineum | reverse complement strand
AGACACGATAAAAATAAATAGCATTTCTGGTTGTCTCCCGGGAAGTACTTTTGTTTACAGTGAAGTCTTTAAGTTAGACTTTTTCCAGCTTCTCATTCCATCTCATGCACGTTAATGTGCCCGCGTGTGAGCCATTCTTCCATCTTCGTATCTCGGACATATTCGGGCCCTAAGTTCAAGACTCCTTTGTAGAATCCCTTAAACTTTTGGTACGAGTGCGAGATTCCATTCATTTTATCCTCTTCACTTACCTTCAGTTATGGCAAGATCTTGTTGCATTGTTCATTAGTGTGGTTTTTAAACCTCGGATGTGACCGCGCCATTTGGTAAGTAACTTCTTCATTACCAATGTGAATGGTAATCATTCCTTCAAACCGTTTTGCATTAATCCCAACTTCTCTCAAAAACATATCGCCAAAAATAACATCGCCCATTCCTTCATCATGATAAGCATCCATATCATCTAAAACTGAAAATCTGTTAAGATAGAGAAAGTTCCAACAAAGATATGTATGTTCATTAAGGCTCTAACTACAATATTTCCCTTGTATTCCATTTTGTCTTTCATTATAGAATTATGAAACTTTTTGAACATTACATTTACGTACAAGATATGGAAAAAATTAGCGTGTAAAAATTTAAAACCTATCATGCAAGAGAACTTCAAGTTGTAAACATAATTAATACGGATCTTCTTATCATAGTCGTAATCACTAGGATATCCAAAAACTTTGCTAACCATACTAGCATCATTCCTAGCTCTAAATTCCTTAATTACCTCACCTTCCTCAATGTTGGGCATTAAATCATCAACTTGATCTCTTCTAAGCTCTAATGGTACATTAAGATCGTTTAGTTCAATGTAATCCTCAAAGAAAGGGTATAATGATCTATTCAACACCAAAGTCTCGCCTATTAGCCTAGCTTTTAAATCAAGTTCCATTGTTTCCCTTAAGCTTAACATGTAGACCCTCTTAATTAAACTACTAGCAGGTTTAACACTTTTGAAAATTATTTTCTCTTCCCTAACTCTCAAGGTAATCTTTCTTTTGAAAACATCAATCTTGGTACGGGCGGTAGACAAAAATGGTCTTCCGAAGATCAAGGGCACTTAAATATCCTCGAGCATATAAAAAATTATAGACTCTATAAGGAAAAAAAAATTACCAATACCTACTAGTACGATTTCAGCAATTCCTTTTGGATATTTCACTCTACTGTCTGCTAATTCAACTGTCAACTTAGTGTGAGCTAATTCTCCTAATCCGAAGTTAAGGTAGGTCGAAAAAGGCATAACACTAATGATAGCTCCTAAGTCAGTAAGGGCATTATCAAAGCAAACATTATTAATAAAGCAAGGTAAAGTGAAACTCCCTGGGTCTTTCTATTTTCTGGGTATGAAATTATTGATATGTGAAGCTTCAGAGTAAGCTTTCGAGAACTGTGGTCCATATGAGCCCTTCTTTTCTTCACGGTATTAACCATTCAAATGAGTTGGAAATAGAATTGTCATTTGTTTTATCTCGTACATTAGTGTATGGTTCTGTCTAGCGGATACGGCATATTGGGAGGATCCCATACGGCGTATTGGCTATGAATCAGCTTTAACAATATTTGAGATCGACTTGACATGATCTCTTGCGTTAGTTTCAGTTAAGCTCGGTAAACATCCAAATCCTCTTTCCTGTAGGACCTTTCTCATTTGCTCGATTTGGATTTCCAAAGTTTTAATTGATGCTCCTTGGTTCCTTATGGAAGCATTCGTTGAATCTCAGATTTCTTTGATTAAATTGGAGTTCTCCTCATGTCTTTTTTCCGATTCACTCATAAACTTGCTTAGGGTTTCTTCCATAGATTGCCTTTGTTCTTGGTACGAAGGATTCGCGTTGTTCTTTTGATAGAATTCTGATGCAGTTGCTCTATATCCCCCTCCTTGAAAAGGTGCACCAAATTATGTGTAGTAAGCTTCTTTGAGGGTTTTCCCTTCTTCCTTGAGTGGACAATCTTTGGTGTAGTGGGGACCTTTACATTGTTCACATCCTACTTAAGCAGCATAAACTTTTTCATTTACTTTCTTGATTTCTATTCCAAGATTGTTGAGTTGTGCTTGTATGGCTGCTAATCCATCAAAAGTTTCAGTACATTTGGTCCTTGATGTTCCATTGTGCCATTTCTGAGAGTATTCAGCCATTTCTTGTATGACTACCTTAGCATCAGCAACAATCTTTGATGGTATGGCACCTCTTGAGTCAAGAATTTGTCTAGTTGGAACATCTAATCCATTATAGAACAAGACCACCTCCTGCATCTCACTTAAAAAGTGTTGAGGACACTTCAACAAGAGTTCTTTAAATCGCTCCCAATCTTGATAGAGGTTTTCATCTAGCTCTTGCTAAAAGTTTTTTATCTCCTCTATTTTAGTTGCAGTACAAGCAGGTGGGCATTATTTGCTTAGAAACTTTATCTTCAGATCTTCCCAAGTTGTAATCAAACCATATGGTTTGTTTCTTAGTCAACGACTTGCGGCTCTAGTTAAAGACATAGGGAAGACTCTAAGAATCACTTAGTCTATAGTTATATTAGGGATGTGGAATAAATCCACAATCTCAAGAACTTTCTCAATATGTTCATTCACATATTCATGATCCAAACCGCTAAAGAGGAGAAAATTTTGGAGATAGTCATTTCGTTAAATCTTAAACCGATGGTATTGTTTGAACAATCGATTATTCATTGATATGTTATTATAAATCAACGATGTAAAGTTTTGTATAACGTGGTAGATATCGCCACTTGATTTTGTGAAAGTATGTATAGTATGGATGATTGGGAAGTTGACTGTTATGGGAACGCCAACTTAGGTTGTTGATCTATGTCGAAGATGTTTGTGTATATATTTCTAAGTCTTTATCATGGTAACGGCCAGTAAAGTATCTAGCAACTTGTACCTTATTTGTTTTGACTTAGTCTATTTGTTTTGTAAAGTTTTATTTAACAACAATTATTTCCCTTTCCTAATCTCTCACCCTTAGGTTTTATTCAAATAAGGATGCGAGCAATCACATGTGTCTATTCCGTCGTTACGGCCATGTATGTGTGATTTTGTCTGCCTTGTTGGTTTATTACTTTTTGGTGAAAGATTAAAAGATCCATATCCTATATCACTACTAGTCCTATTCTTTAGCTCATTTGAGTTAAGGTTTGAATGCAGTCATATGTGTCTATCCTATCGTTATGGGTGTGTATGTCTGGTCTTTGTCATCTTTTCTGGAATATTGGTATCGGTAGAGATTAGAAAAAGTGATTAAACCCTTTAAGCCATCTAAACCCAATTTACCTTTATAAACTTGTTACTCCTTAGCTTTAGTAGTGGAGATATGTATCATTGCCAAGCCTATGATAGAATACTCGTCACGATCGAGCAATTAAGTGAATTAGTTACATGTTACCTGATGTGTCGTTGTGTGGTATTAAATTATGATTTAAGTTTTAAATTTATATTTTTTTGACTTAACCAAAAACAAAACTTTAACGGGCAGTTTACCCAGTCGGTGTGAGTTTCATGGTAAGTAGGGTGTCGATCACTAAGAGCGAGGAACACTTTCAATTTATTAATACTTTGGTTTTTATAATCTAAGTTGGTCTAATACGCTAAACCTATGCTAAACCTATGTTATTCCTAAATCTAATAGATAAGGGAGGTTTTTCAGTCTGAGAGACTGGCACGGGTTTGGTGGTGACTAAAACCAATTCAAGACACAAAAACACACCCAAGTAAATTAACAGAAGGTAAAAGAGCGGTCTAGCCAAATATAAGAAAAATGTATTAACCATTATTAATCCAATCAGAATGTTGGTTCGTTTATTAGTGCAATGATTACTTATCTTGAAGCCGCATATCATTCTTAAGACTTAGGCGTTACTTCTTCCTAAGACCTAGACACGTAGAATTCTGTCACAATTAAACGCATCCGCATAAAGCATCCTTATATATTGATTATAATTTATCTAGAGGACCACACGGTGTGTGTCATACTAAACCTATCTCATAGAGACTTTACCCACTTACTGCTTAACGTTAACTTGTGCTAGGTGGTAGTCCACAATCCAAACTATACCAATGATCAGAACGTTATTAGTTAGTACTAAGCCACCACCTATAAAGGTACAACCAATTCAATCGAGGCAAGCATGACGTTATTAGTGATCCTATTTGTTCCACCTATACGCATTACTATATGGAGAGCTATCCCAGACTCTTAGCCTACGCCCAAACAACACCGAAGTTGCAGCGCATTAAATATGTAGGACTAGACCTAGTTGAATGATAGGTCACATACTTAAGCACGTAAACAAGTATCATGTGATAAACATAATCAATAAATTCAACGATAAATTAAGAAATCGAGATAAACAAACCAAACATTAAGATCTTCATAACAATGGGTAATACCCGAAGGTATTAGCCTTCAAACGTCATAACTAATACAAAAGTAATGATTTAGCCAAGGTAAACTAATTGAGTTAACAAATGATAACAAAAACCGAATAATTACAAGAGTATAAGAAATTACATGGTGTCTCCTATGGAATTAATCGCGTTGCTCGACCTCTTCTGCTCTTTTTCTCCTCTGAAAATTGACTTTTATGGTTTAGGTATAGATAATATAATTTAGCACACTTAAAACTTGTTTTTGAGTTTTCTATTTATAAGGTCTGAAGTCGATATCGATATGGCGTATCCAATGTCTTAGATACGGCGTATTGGGGGTTTCTTATAGTAAGGACCACGTTTAATATCTTCAAGAATATTTTATTCCCATATAGCTTGAATACGGTGTATTGCCTTTCCTGGATACGGCGTATTAGTCTGTTTCCTTTGGGATCTTTGGTGAGTGCAGGCACAAATACGCCGTATCTTCCTTGATGGATATGGCATATTGGTTGTCAGAATAGTAATCTTCAAAATATCTTTGTTTAAGCTCGAGAATGCGTGTCTTTTAGTCAATCATCACCAAGTACTCCATAATTACTACAATTCTCAAATATGAACGATTAAGTAACAATTCTTTGCAATAATTATAAAAAATGGGTTTATTACATGGGATAAATGATGCTATAAAATAGACATATAAAATAGACATTATTTGATGTCATCAAATATCCCCCCACTTGAATCCTACTTGTCCTCAAGTAGACTTTAGAAGTTTATAAAAATGTATCCCAAAGGATTTGTCCATTTAAGCATTTTTTTATCTTTTACAAGTACACAACCAAACACCTCATGAAATAGGAAGATGAAAACACTAAAATTACTCAACTAATCTATGTGGTAACATGTAACTAATTCGCTCAATTTCTAGGTCGTGATGAGTTTTCTATCATAGGCTTGGCAAGGATACACATCACTAGAGCAAAGGAGTAACAAATTTATAAAGGTAAAAATGTATTTTTATTATAAGGCTTAGGGTTGATTACTCTAACTAATCTTTATCGATACCAATATTCGAGAAGGGCGACAAAGACCACACATACACACCCGTAACGACGAGTAGACCATGTGACTGCTCACTCCCACCTCGAATAAGCTAAAGAGTAGGACTAGTATAGTAATATAGGTTATGGATCTTCTAACTTTCACTAATAGTAATAAACCAATAAGGCAGCTGAGACATGCACACATGGCCGTAACGACGAAATAGACATACATGCTCAATCACATCCTCATTCGTGTAAAACCCATTGTTAATGATTAGGAAAGGGAATTAAACTAGTGCTAAACAAAAATTACGAAACAAATAGACTAGGTCCAAGATATAAGTTGCTAGACACTTTTTCCTAACCATTACCATGATAAAGACACAAATATTTACAAACGTCTTGATCATTGATAAAAAACAACAACCTAAGTTGGCGTTCCTGTAACGGTCAACTTCCCAATCATCCCATACTTTAAAAAAATTTACAAGACAAGTGGCGATATCTACCACTTTATACAATACTCTACATCGTTGATTTTTAAGACGTATCAATGAGTGATCGATCCTTCATATAATTCCTTCAGTCTAAGCTTTTGGGATACGATTATCTTCAAACTTTCCTTCTCTTTTTTTGTTGCGATTTTCTAAATCTTTTTTCTCATTTTTTTTGCTAACACTATACTACGAAACTCGGTGTAATTTAGCCATCTTCACGATCATAATAACTCCGGATAATTCCTTCGGTAATTCTTCGTTCTTCAGACGTATCAATAATTGCGTTGATATTAAAAATACATGAGTTTTGACTACTTTATACATTCCCATTTGCAATGTGCAAATTTCTTCCCAACCGTACCAAAGATAAAAAATTGACACAAGACTCAGGAAATACATACTTTACACTTTAAGCAACTAGCAACTGATAAATGAACATAATCTAACAGGGTAGGCAAAGGTGTAATGAAACAGATAGTTGGTGTAATTCCTAAAGGATTGGCTCTACGGGTTGTTCTAGGGGTATCACTCTTAAGATGAGAGTAAACAAAGGGTTTATGCGGGGGTTAACTAACCAGTGAAGTTAGTTAATAAAACAACATGAATAGGCTTTTTGGGTTTAATCCTAAAAAATAACCAATTTAAACAAGTTACTCAATCTAAATCCATAGTACTCATTATTGTGGTCTCGAATAGATATACCAAGCCAAGTTCTAATGTCTACAACATCACCGGCACACTCATATTTTTGTGGAATTTGGGTTAACATTTGGAAACGGATAAGGTTAAATCCTCACAATATCTAACAAGGGTTATTGTGTGCAGGTTATGTATCAAGTAATTTCACAAAAGTATGCTTGAAAAAATTTTAAATTTGAGCATAATTTAAGCATTTTAGTGTGAAAAATAGGACAAGTATCATTCTAATTCCCATCCCCCCACATGAATTATACAACGTCCTCGTTGTATAGATAAAATTAAATACGGGAATTAAAAAGAATTTGAATGAGAAACTCCCCTGATATTTTGCTTGGTAGATTCTCCATATTGAGTTTATAAGCAAGATCGTGTTGAACAACTGTTTTGAGATTTCAAGACTCCAACACTTCCAGATTTCCAAATCGTAGATTCTCCACCAACATTGTCGATTTCTTTTCTTTCTGCGAGGTCCTGTGCAAATTATAGGAAAAACAATGCATTCCTATCTTGGTATCTACGGTTAATTTAAACTAAACTAAATACGAGTCAGTCCGTTGAATACGCCATATCATGTGCATGAATACACTGTATTGACATAACTGGCAATAATGTTATTAAATTGCATAAAAATAAAGGACTGATAATGTCCAGACATTCAATACGCCATATGGTATGGAGCGGATATGCCATATTGATGTTTGGAAAGACAGACTCGATAAAAATAAATAACATTCCGGTTTGTCTCCTGGGAAGCACTTTAGTTTACAGCGAAGTCTTTAATTTAGACTTTTATCAGCTTCTCATTCCATCTCATGCATGCTAATGTGCCCGCGTGTGAGCCATTCTTCCATCTTCGCATCTCGGACATATTCAGTCCCTAAGTTCAAGACTCCTTTGTAGAATCCCTTAAGCTTTTGGTACGAGTGTGAGATTCCATTCATTTTATCCTCTTCACTTACCTTCAGTAATGGCAAGATCTTGTTGCATTGTTCATTAGTGTGGTTTTTAAACCTCGGATGTGACTGCGCCATTTGGTAAGTAACTTCTTCATTACCAATGTGAATGGTAATCATTCCTTTAAACCATTTTGCATTAATCCCAACTTCTCTAAAAAATAGTTCGCCAAAAATAACATCGCCCATTCCTTCATCACGATAAGCATCCATATCATCTAAGACTACGAAATCTGTTAAGATAGAGAAAGTTCCAACAAAGATAGGTATGTTCATTAAGGCTCCAACTACATTATTTCCCTTGTATTCCACTTTGTCTTTCATTATAGAATTATGAAACTTTTTGGACATTACATTTACGTACAAGATAGGGAAAAAATTAGCATGTAAAAATTTAAAACCTATCATGCAAGAGAACTTCAAATTGTAGGCATAATCAATACGAATCTTCTTATCGTAGTCGTAATCACTAGGATATCCAAAAACTTTGCTAACTATACTAGCATCATTCCTAGCTCTAAATTCCTCAATTACCTCACCTTCCTCAATGGTGGCCATTAAATCATCAACTTGATCTCTTCTAAGCTGTAATGGTACATTAAGATCGTTTAGTTCTATGTAATCCTCAAAGAATGGGTATAATGATCTATTCAACACTAAAGTCTCTCCTATTAGTCTAGCATCAAAATCAAGTTCCATTCTTTCTCTTAAGCTTAGCATGTAGACCCTCTTAATTAAACTACTAGCAAGTTTAACACTTTTGAAAATTATTTTCTCTTCCCCAACTCTCAAAGTAATCTTTCTTTTAAAAACATCAATCTTAGCACAGGCGATAGACAAAAATGGTCTTCTAAGGATCAACGGCACTTTTATATCCTTGGGCATATCAAGAATTATGAAGTCTATGAGGAAAACAAATTTACCAATACCTACTAGCACATTTTCAGCAATTCCTTTTGGATATTTCATTGTCCTGTCTGCTAATTCAACTGTCAACTTAGTGTGAGCAAAGTCCCTAATCCTAAGTTAAGGTAGGTCCTGAGAGGCATAACACTAATGCTAGCTCCTAAGTCAGCAAGGGCATTTTCAAAGCAAACATTATTAATAAAGCAAGGTAAAGTGAAACTCCCTGGGTCTTTCTCTTTTTTGGGTATGGAATTATTGATATGTGAAGCTTCAGAGTAAGCTTTCGAGAACTGTGGTCCATATGATCCCTTCTTTTCTTTACAGTAGTAACCATTCAAACGACTTAGAAACAGAATTGTCGATTATTTTGTCTCGTAGATTAGTGTACGGTTATGTCCAGCGAATACGACGTATTGGGAGGATCCCATACGGCGCATTGCCTATAAATCAGCTTTAACAATATTTGAGATCGACTTGACATGATCTCTTGGGTTAGTTTCAGTTGAGCTCGGTAAACTTCTAAATCCTCTTTCCTATAGGACCTTGGTCATTTGCCCAATTTGGATCTCCAAAGTTTTAATTGATGCTCTTTGGTTCCTTATGGAAGCATCCGTTGAATCTCGGATTTCTTTGATTAAATTGGAGTTCTCCTCATGTATTTTTTCTTATTCACTCATAAACTTGCTTAGGGTTTCTTCCATAGATTGCCTTCGTTCTTGGTACGAAGGATTCACATTGTTCCTTTGATAGAATCCCGGAGCTGTTTCCCTATATCCCCCTCCTTGAAAAGGTGCACCAAATTGTGTGTTGTAAGCTTCTTCGAGGGTTTTCCCTTCTTCCTTGAGTGGACAATCTTTGGTGTAGTGGGGACCTTTACATTGTTCACATCCTACTTGAGCAGCATAAACTTTTTCATTCACTTTCTTGATTTCTCTTCCAAGATTGTTGAGTTGTGCTTGTATGGCTGCTAATCCGTCAGAATTTTCAGTACTTCTGGTCCTTGATGTTCCATTGTGCCATTTTTGAGAGTATTCAACCATTTCTTGTATGACTACCTTAGCATCAGCAACAATCTTTGATGGTATGGCACCTCTTGAGTCAAGAATTTATCTAGTTGGAACATGCAATCCATTATAGAACAAGACCACCTCCTGCAGCAAGAGTTCTTTAAATCGCTCATAAGCTTGATAGAGGTTTTCATCTACCTCTTGCTGAAAGTTTTTAATCTCCTCCATTTTCTTTGCAGTACGAGCAGGTGGGCAATATTTGCTTAGTAACTTTGTCTTCAAATATTCCCAAGTTGTAATCTAACCATATGGTTTATTTCTTAGCTAACGACTTGCGGCTCCAGTTAAAGACACAGGGAAGGCTTTAAGTATCACTTGGTCTATAGTTATATTAGGGATGTGGAATAAATCCACAATCTTGAGAACTTTCTCAATATGTTTGTTCGCATCTTCATGATCCGAACCGCTAAAGGTGTTATCACGTAGTTCTTTGAGAAATTGGCCTTTCAATTCAAAACTATCCTTGTCCTCGATCTTAGGCCTAGCAATTCCCGATCCATAGTCAGCTCGAGTTTTGATCATGTATTGTTCCATAGTTTTCGCCATTGTTTTCACAACCACTTCCTCCGAGTATTCTTATTGGTCATAAAATAGATCAAAATAAGGCGATCTCAATTCGTTAAGACTTAGTGTCAGGAATTGCTTCCTATATGATCTAAATTCTCGTTCCAGATCCTTAAAGGGCATAAATAGTTCCTTAGTTGAACTTCTTGTCATGCACTACCTGAAACAAGGGATAAACAATCAGTAGGATGGGCTTAGGTGAAAGAAAACACAGATATACAGAAATTGAATGCGAAAAACCAGATCTGATACCATATCAGATAGTCAATACGCCGTATTTAATGGAACTGAATACGCCTTATTAATCTTTTTGAATGAATACGCTGTATTGGATAGAAAGTTAGATACGCCGTATCGGTCTATCGACCAGAACAATGTATTATGAAAAACAATTAAGTAACACGAACAATTAAACACACAAATATACAAGCAAATATAGGAATATACATAAATATACACTAATCTAAATTACACTAATCCTAAAGGTTAGATCTAATCTAATCTAAAAATCAAAATATCAAATAAAAATCAAGATTACTTCTCACTCCCCGGCAACGGTGCCAAAAACTTGATGTGTCGTTGTGTGGTGTTAAATTATGATTCATGTTTTAAATTTATATTTTGCCGACTTAACCAAAACAACACTTTAATGGGCAGTGAACCCGATCGGTGGGAGTTTTGTGGTAAGTGGGGTGTCGATCACTAAGACCGAGGAACACTTTCAATTTATTTATACTTTGGTTTTTCTAATCTAAGTTAGTCTAACCTACGCTAAACCTGTGTAAAACCTATGTTATTCCTAAATCTAATAGATAAGGGGGGTTTTTAGTCTGAGAGACTGGCATGGGTTTAGTGGTGACTAAAACCAATTCAAGACACAAAAACACATGCACGTAAATTAACAGAAGATACAAGAGAGGTCTAGGCAAATATAAGAAAACTATATTAACCATTATTGATCCAATCTGAATGTTG
The DNA here is from genome assembly GCA_026074375.1 of Tanacetum coccineum. NCBI lineage: Eukaryota > Viridiplantae > Streptophyta > Magnoliopsida > Asterales > Asteraceae > Tanacetum > Tanacetum coccineum. Next base: position 3,670 of record BQNB010160345.1, on the reverse strand, counting down.
GTTTGTTTATTAGTGCAATGATTACTTATCTTGAAGCCGCATATCATTCATAAGAATTAGGCGTTACTTCTGTGACATCAGTGATTTAATCAGGTTAGTGGTACCTTTAGAAATGGCTAAGGGTTCATTTTGTGTGATTTCTTGTGTGCTATGTGTTATATGTGTGTGGTAAGTGGTTTGAATAGGTGTATGATATCATTTTGAGGTGAATGATCATCTCATTTTGAGTGTGTTTGTGTTTGGTAATGAGTATTCCATTTGTTCACGTATAGTGATAATGGAAAGGAATGGCGTATTGCATGCAATGCTACGTCAATAGTTAGATGATTTTGTGTTAAGCATTTATGAGAAATGTATCATGTTGGAAATAAGTAAAGTAAGTGAAATTTGGATATTTATAGAAGACTTTCTAAATACAGAAAGTGAAATGTGAACTGAAAAGTTATTTTTAGAAAGTCTAGTAAGTTGCATTTATGTGAAAAGGTTTACCCAAATTAGATTAGGTTTTTATGAAAACATAAAGTAATAAAGGTAATTAGTTAATTAATAATTAAATAAAAAAAATTATAAAGGGGGGGGGGGATGATCGACCTAAGGATTTAGGATAGGGATTTGGAAGCCTAAACCTTGTCAAACTCTAAGTCTTAAGGGATAAGGATGCTTAGGGTATAAATACCAATATCCTAGCACATAATTCTTTTCTCCCATCTCTTTGTGCCTGCAATTTCAAGCCCCCAAAACCCTAGGAGAGCTGAATTTGGTGTTTGGTCCAAGAACATTCAAGAATCGTTGTTTAGGTACTAGCATTCAAAGTAAGTATTTCATCTTAGTGAGTTTATGATATTCATGTAACATGATTTATGATGGATCTAGGGTTTACATAAAATTAAGATTATATAAAAACTTTAATGACGGTATGATGATTAGGGTTAGTTTAGGGTTATGATCATGCATGTTGCATGTTAGGGTTTGCGTTAGAACATGATTTAGAGTTGAGCAAATTTTAGGTCTGTGTTCAATCGATGATATCTAGATGTTAAGAACGTGTTTTGATATGATTCAAAAGCCTAAATTGTAGTTCAAAGAGTCTACTTTTCAAAAAGTCCACCCTCGAATGATTTTGAGTTCTGGAAAGTTGGTTAAATGTTATTTACAAGAAAAGTTGTCAAAACAGTAAATATGGGTCAGAATTAAGTCATGTTTAGGAGGGTAAAACCCTAACTTAAAAGTGGAATTAAGGATTTCCAATCTACAGTGATTAGGTTCAATCTGTATATAAAGAATCCCTAGAAGGATAGCTTCTGATTGTGTGTCTAAGTATGGTAATTAGGGCCACACATTTTAGTGTGCAATTAGATCCGAATTGGGATAGTTTTGAAGTTGGATTTTATTTGGGGTAGTTGCACATGTAATGAGCATTTGGGAATCACAAGGTAGTTAGTAAACTCATAAGTAAACTCATAAACTTAGGTGATTTATGGTATAATTTATGGAGGTCAGCAAGTAAGGATTTTAAGTTAGTAAAGATACACTAAAATTCTATATTTCTAAATAAATTGTAGTTAACTAGTGTAAAGTGTTAATGAGGTGGTTAAGTTGGGCATGGTGTTGGGGTAACCCATGGTGGTTAATCAAACCCTTAGACATCCATCATATGTGTGTTACATGGACTAGAGCATTTAGTTTGGTAGCGTGTAACCGTGTTAATTTATTTGTATAGTTGCGTGATAGGAATTAAAAGCTGCGTTTTGAGCATTCAGGTGAGTTACATAGTCCCACTTTTTATTGCGTTTTAAACTTGGGATGGAAATGATGCAAGTGTTAATATAAGTTTTAAATTGCTGTGATTATGTGTTAGTGTAAATGCATGGACGATTATGTGACTAATATGCGTTATGTGCTACATGTTATGTGATGTGATATTGATGTGTAAACTAAGTCAGGAGGGTTACTTGCGGGTATCCATGGCCTGTTTAGTAGATGGAATTTTTGCCTAGTCAGGAGGATTACTTGCGGGTATCCGTCGCCTGAGCTAGAGGGAAAGAGATTTGGTATGATCCAAAAGCGATTGAGATCGTCTGCTTGGTGTTTGAATGATTGATTGGATTAAATTGCATGTTAGCTTGTATGTTAGTTAGCATAATTGTCATGTAAAAGTATTATTTTATAATTGCAGGAATTGGTCAAATTGTTTTGGGATGGATTGAATATGTGTGTCTAAATACCTATGTTTCTCACCAACCATTGTGTTGACGTATAAGCATCATTTTCATGTATTCAACAAGATGAGATTAAAGTTAGGAAAAGTGGCTAGATGGACCGTAGGCAGTTGGCAAAGTTTAGTTATCTAGATTTCGTTATTTGTTTTGGATGTATGAATGTTTGCATGTCATGATGTTGACATGAACTGCCTTCATTTCAATGACAGACGCCTTTTAGATTTTGTTGATATGTTTGGGTATTTTCATGACACTGCGTGTCTATACCTTGTATTTTATGCATGTTTTAATTTCTCTATATAGACGCCAATGTGTTGTGATGATTCCCTCTTTCGTCGCGCCTCGCGTTTCTGCCTTAGCGGGGTGTGACAGATTGGTATCAGAGCCAATGGTTATAGAGAAGTAGGTGGTTAAGCCTAGACTATAACCAAGGGGTCCTTCATGTAGATGCATTTAAGGCTTAAGTGTTTGATGCTATAACTGCTATGCTTCCCCTCTATTTTTGCATAGCTTATATATCTCGTATTTTGCTAAGTTATCATTTTAGTTATTTTACCTACCATTATCTGATATGATATGTATTACTTTCTTAGTATTTTAGCTATCTTTTCCCCCACCCATAAGAAGTCTCGTTGGGGAACCGTTTTTCCAACTGGACTTAAACGTTATAAGGAGCCTCTTGTGGAACCGAAGGAGATAGGATAGTTGATCGTTTGTCGGATGCGCGTAATAGGGCTGGACCCGCGGAGTCGGGTGATTCATGCTGAGGCAAAGTCAAAGCTAAGCGAGAACCAGCATAAGTTTATCCCGTCCTTTACCTCGTCATGTTGTTATTGATTATTTCTTTCGGATATTTCATATTTTAGGAATTGTTACGAGACTTTCGTTCCTTTATGTCGTTTCGATTTTATTTTGATATAAGTAAGTAGTTATTTGATGAAGCATCCTTTATGTGTTAAGTTGGAGTGGTTTAAGATGTGCAATGTGGTATATGTGCTTATATGTGAATTATGATTGGAAATGATAGTCTTGAAAGTAAGTACACATATAAAAGGAGGCAGTTATAATTATGGTGGCCAACATAATTATAAAGGCATCACACACGTAGACTTGTGACCATGATTGTATTTATTTGTGTTTGGTTGTAAGGTGGTAGTGTAATATATTTTTTTTAATATATGTATTCATGATAAGGATGGTGGTATGGGTAGAGAATTATTCTCTTACTCTAATTGGAGGATATGTTAAATTGAGTTGTATAGATAGTAAGTTTCTCTTCTATCTCGGTGGTAGTGGATGGGAAGTAGATGGTGATTTCTTAAATGTGACTAAAAGATGCATATGGTCACACTTGTTAACACTTTTTTGTCATTGTTTGCTTAATTCTTTGTGTGACAAAATATTACAAAAGGCCACACAAACATAAAATTCATGTGGCCATTGGATGATTA
>BQNB010160344.1:0-14809 GCA_026074375.1 Tanacetum coccineum | reverse complement strand
CTAGTCATTATATTATTATTAGGGGTTTCTAGCCACAAAAGGTTTTTTGTTTTTTCTTTTCAATCATCAATAAAGTTCTTAATTTTATGCATCTTGATTCTACACTTAATTGTTAAGGATTCGTATGAATGATCATGGAACCTATACTTTCCTAAGATATCATGATCTTTTGTAAAATAAAACGTAATCTCTTAAACAAATACATTATACATATCATTTACAAAAATAACTTAATACTTATCTTCGTAAGTATTCTTGTTCTCCAGACAATCCTTATCTCTTTACTCATCTTTATCCTTTTGACAGTAGTAATTCTTCTAGCAGTTGTAATCCAGCAGTATTTAACTTTTGTACAAGCAGTACTAATAAACATAAGCATTAGTAACATTAGTACTATCATTACTAATATATACTAACAGTAGTTGTTAGGTTCATAAAAAGTGTCGATTATGTGGTTTAGTTATATTTAGTTAATAATCTTTATTTTGTTTAGAATAAAGTCAGTCTTAACTTCAACAGGCAGCAGTAACTTAATACTAACAGTACTAACTTTATACTACTAGTACTAACTACTTAGCATAATTTTCATTAGTATCACCAACAGTACTAAGTTATGCTTGACAGTACTAATATATACCTAAGCAGTAGTAACTCTAAGAATCATCTTAAAGTCTTTAAGTCCCAACAATCCTCCCCTAAACTTGATGTTCATCATATGAATCTTCAAGTTTCTTTATTAAAAGTCTTCATCACTTATCAGGAAGATGCATTCAAACACTTCATTGCCCATTTTGCTGCTTTACCATGAACTTGAGTAGTTGGTAGCACATCTCATTCTAATAATCAGCTTGAAGTTTCTTGTTAAGCATATTTGTGATTGTTATTAGTGTAAAAGGATATCTTTTCTCAACCAACATAAAGATATGTACATTTCCAAACCTTACAAAGTGCACTCCACATGAATCAAACAACTTCCAAATAGTCACTTTGTATCCTTAAAGATTTCTCCATACATCACATTTTATATCTGGTTTAAACATGACTTTTAAATCACCCCACAACACTCTTTCATGTTCAGCTTCAGGCCTTATATCACCATGCTTTGTTTTGACCAACTTCCAAAGAGTCTGCAAGAGTCAATACCCTAAAGTATCCTAATCATAGAATAATATCTCTTGGAACTTCCATCAGCTCTTATCAATTGATAATGTCCAATTATTCCTTCTTTAATAAGATTGTATTCAACAATCATTGGAGGTTTGGTAGCAAGTGGTATAACATCATTGCTATATCAACATCTATAACTATCACCGTATGCAATTTCAGCTAAGCTTCATTTATCTACATAACTTCTCATTCCTACATCATCTTTTGCTTCTTAGACTTAACAGATTCCAGTTTCATCCCCAGCGTTTCTATAGATACTAGCTATCTGTGTGCAATTACATGCCTTTTCAGAACTGCTGTCATCTTCTTTCCATGATTTCTTGAGCTTCTAATTCATAGCCACTAAAGAATTTACTCTCTTCATTTCCTTGTCTAACAGCTTTTAGATTTCATCATAGCTTCTGCCCTTTAGCTGATTGTGTTTATATCCACCCATATGCTTAAGATAGATAGACATTTGATTTCTCTTTTGTGTCTTGGTAGGAGGTCTATTTCTCTTTTCTTGTGCTCTTAATGCAGCAAAATGTTTTCTTCTTCTCCATGAATTCCATCATAAATAATTTTGCCTTCTCCTCATCTGTCAACTCCTCTTGCTCTCTTATTTAGAGTCTCTCAGCTAACAATCTATCAGCCTCCATCTGCTTTGTGTATTTTACCATGATTCAATCAAAGCTATGTTGGCTTCTTCTTCCTTTTTCCTTGCCATATTCTCTTCTTCTATAAGTTCAGCTTGCAACTGAGCTTCAAGATTTCTTGCTATTTCTTCATTAAGAGCAACTTGATCTTTCTTTTTCAAAGGTACTTCAGGCTCAATCATTATTGCTTTGCCTTTGTCTTTAGTCTTTGAAGGTTGTAATGCTTGTGGAGATGATGTTGTTGTTCTGAATTCACTTGGCTCTTGAACTACAACCCCTCTAGCCTTGGGTATTTTAGTTGTTGTTGTTGTAGTAGCAGTAGTAACACCTTTAGGTTTAGCTGCTTTGATTTCAATAAGAGTTTGAGCCAAAGTTAATTCATCAATAGCTGTTGTAACTCTTTTACCAACAGTATTAACTAAAATTGTAGGGGCAACACTATCTTCAACACCAGTACTAACCTCTCTTTCATCAACCTTTACACTATGCTCTTGTTTCTCACCAACTGTCATATCCACAATCACCTCATCACCATGAAGATCATCTGTATCAAACATTTTTGCATCATCTAATCTCCCCTAGGTTTCATCAACTAAAGAAACTTCAGCATCCTTGCTAAAGTTAATTCATCAATAGTTGTTGTAACTCCTTTACCAGCAGTAGTAACTGAAATTATAAGGGCAGCACTATCTTCAACACCAATACTAACCTCTTTTTCATCAACCTTTGCACTCTGCTCTTGTTTCATCACCAACTGCCAAATCCACAATCACCTCATCACTCATGAAGATCACTGTATCAAACATATCTGCACATCTAAACGTCCCCTGGTTTCAACACTAAAAAACATTCAGCATCCTTGTCAAGTCCTTCAAAAATCCTCCCCTGATTTAGATTCATCTTCCTGAGCACCAAACTCTCTTATCTTTAGAGGATGCAACCCTTCTAGAGTCACCAACTTTCCTGTAATCCTTTTTACCCATGTAGTTCCTTGATTTCTTTTCCTTTCTAACTTTTAGACCCTACTCATTTAAACCAACAAGACTCCTTTGATTGAGCATCCTTTGGCCGTTTCTAAAAATCAAGAACCTGTTTTGTAAGTTGGTACACAAAATCATCAATTCTGTTATGTTTGGCATTCTATCCTCAGCCCACTGAAAGTGGATCATAAATGTATAGGAACACTATACATCATGTGTTCTCATATGAGGAACATCAGTTCCTTCCTCTGTTCCTCCCTAGACTTTTTCTTCTTAGGTCTAGAGGGATGAAATAGGTTGAGATAAAAGGTGTCTGTTGAGAATTTGTAGGAATGCCTGAATCTACACCTTCTTCTTGATTAGCTTGAACCACCATTGTTGCAAACAAAGGTGTTACTCTAACAAAACACCTTATGAGTTATTACGAGGCAGAAAGCCGAATATTGAATATTTTCATGTGTTTGGTTCATTGTGTTATCCAATAAATAACCGAGACGATCTTGGAAAAATGAATCCAAAGGCAGACATTGGGGTCTTTATTAGTTATTCGGAAAAATCAAGAGGGTTTCGAATCTATAATAGACGCACTAAAAAGATAATGGAAACCATAAATGTCAAGCTTTACGAGCTCACAGCTATGGCTTCTGAACACGATTGTTTAGAACCCGAGCTTCAACGATTCATAAATCATAATTCATCAACAGAAGAGATAAATACCCATCAATTCCGCTGCACAACCGACTCAAATTCATGAAGACTCACCTTCTACATCTTCAATTATTGTTGACGAACATGAGGCTCCTCCTATTGTGACTACATATGATGAACAAACCTCTCCAATCTCTTTAACAGAGGCTGATGAATTCAATCAAGAAGATTTTGCTCATTCTAATGGCAATTCACAATTTGTTTCATATAATCCTCCAAGTAGTAAGGAAATTGAGTCATCTATAGTGGCTCTAGAGCCATTAAATGTGTAGAATTTCCACCAAGTACAGCCCTCAACACACATTTGGACAAAAGATCATCCTCTAGACCAAGTTATTAGTAACCCATCCAAACCTGTCATGACTCGCCAACGAATATCAAAGAAGCTATGGCAGACCACAGTTGGATCGAGTCTATGCAAGATGAGTTGAATCAATTTGAGAGACTTCAAGTTTAGGAACTCGTTCCACGACCAGAAGGAAAGAATGTTATTACTCTTAAATGGCTCTGGAAGAACTAGTGTGATGCTGAAAATATTGTGGTTCGAAACAAAACTCTTCTTATAGCTAAAGGATACAAGCAGGAATAAGGCATTGATTTTGAAGAGTCATTTGCTCTTGTTGCTCGTCTTGAGGCTGTGTAGATGTTTATTGTTTATGCTGCTCATACGAATATCACAATCTTTCAAATGGATGTTAAAATGGCTTTTCTCAATGGTCCTTTGAAAGAAGAAGTTTATGTCAGCCAACCTGAAGGGTTTATTGATCCAGAATTCCCAGATCATGTCTACATGTTGAAAAAAGCTCTATACGGTCTTAAACAAGCACCTCGTGCATGGTATGACAAATTGTCTTCTTTTCTAATTCAACATGGTTTCACTAAAGGTATTATTGACCCGACTTTGTTCACTCGACGTCACGGGGAAGACATATTACTTGTTTTTTCAAAACATTTTGCAAACCTAATGAAAAATAAATTTTCAAAACATTTTGACGACATCATTTTTGGTTCAACAAATCCAGATTTTTCAAAACATTTTGCAAACCTAATGAAAAATAATTTTGAAATGCCAATGATGGGTGGACTAAAGTTATTTCTTGGACTTCAAGTTCATCAATCTCCTCGTGGCATATTCATAAGTCAATCACAATATGCAATTTAATTGTTAAAGAAACATGGTCTAGATGAATGTGTCTCAATGAGCACACCTATGGCAACTGAGAGGCTGGATGCTGATTTACAAGGCACTCCTACTGATCAAATGACTTATCGTTCGTCTGATTAGGAGGGATTATGTACCTAACAGGCCAGTGTCCAGACATTGTTTGCTATTTTGTATGGCTCGTTATCAAGCAGTCATACGGTAAACATCAAAGAGGTTAAACGGATCTTTCGGTTCCTGAGACAGTCATTATAACATGGGCCTATGGTTCCGAACGATTTCCGATTTAAACTATTGAATATTCAGATGCGGTCATGCAGGATGTAAAGATGATTGTAAAGTACATCAGGAGGATTGCTATTTCTAGGTGGAAAGCTCGTGAGTTGGAGTTCAAAGAAACAAGATTGTACTACGATGTCTACTGATTAGGCTGAATATGTTTCTTTGTCTGCAATGTTGTGCAAAAGTTATTTGAGTATGCGTTCACAACTGGCTTGATAAGGATACATGTACAACCGATTCTGATGTATTGTGGATTCCAAGAGTGCCGTTGCTATCTCATGCAACCCAGGTAATCATCTAGACAAACACATCGACATCCTGGTTTCATTTTATTAAGGCGAAACATGTTTGAGAAGGGTATTGTGGAAATTTACTTTGGCGGGACCAGAGTTCCAACTTGCGGGATAGATTTATAAAGTCTATCCAAAAGAACGCTTTGAGTGTTCCAGTTCATCGCATGATATTGAGTTGTATGACTCCAACACAGTTGAAACCTGACAAAGTTATCTTCTTGAAAAAGATATACTTAAAAAACATGTAAACCATTTTTCAAAAAAACAAAATGATAAATTTGAAAAACTCAAAAAATCCCAAAATGAATTTGTCATTATTTTAAAAAAATAATAAAAAAATAAAATAAAAAAATTTAAAAAAATAATAAATATTATTAATTATAAGGATTACATGATTAGATTTATGATTCCAAATTTTTTATACAAAGCTTTCATTGAAAATATGGAATCTTTAATATGCGCGGGGGGGGGGGGGGGTTTTTTATATATAAAATTTTTTATTTGAAATTGTTTCATTCATATATCAATAATTTCGGAATTAAATTAAAAAACATTATCTTTTCAAATAAAGGTGATTTGAAATTGCTATATTTTCAGGTGGGTTTTTTATTTTAACTCAAACATACTTATTTTTGGACTACCGTGCTTAGTATAATTTTTCATTACCAAAGGGGAGTTTTTGATAATGATGAACAAATTTTCACAAAACTTCATTACTCGTGGGTAGTATTGAAAAATCAACTCAACTATTCGGATTGTAAACTAAGAGACTGAAAATGTAATTTCTGAATCTTTTCGGTGGTATAAGGAACAATTGTTTTTCATTTTCACTTTTCTTTACCGAGTCAATTTCGAGATTGGGTGGAAAATCAGCGAAAGTATTTCGAGTTCAATTTACAACGATTACCAATACTTTCTACTCAAACGTAAGTGGATAATGTGTTGTGGTTTTATGATACATGTGTTTGCTTTATCGAGTTTATAATCGGTAATATTACAATAAAGAGTTGTGTTTTATCGAGTTTATGAAACAAGATTGAAATCAAGGACGATAATAAACAATGTTTATGTAGAAATAAGTGATAAATAGCTTAGGAATGGTTAACTAGTCGCTGAAAATGAAATTTGAAAGTGTATGGTGTTGATCGAGTTTGATCATTATCGAGTTTGATGTTGTCTACTGTTGGAGTCTGAAAAAATGATAATAGAACATAAAAAAGAATCGAGTTTGATTTTACATAAGTTAAATGAATTATTGTTTATATAGTTTGTGAAACTCAGTAATGTCATTATCGTTTAAAATCAGATGGGTCAAAAAGTCAAACTTGGTGGTGTCAAAGATAAAATTCTGTAATATGCGATTGTGAATAGTAGAGTTGTATGAGAAAGGAAATAATTTTCATATTAAAGCATATGATGATTAATGCTTAAATGTAAGTGGAACAAAAAAGATCAGTTTATTGTGTGGTGAAAACATTTAAATAATTTTTTGAGAAAGAAATCAAGTTTTCTCTTGATTTCTATGTTGTGGGTCGATATTATATCTTTACGGTAATTGTTTAAGTGTGTTAACACCTAAATCTGGGTAGCAGCGAAATGTTGAATATCGAGGTCGTTTACTTCAAAGATCAATAGCACAAGATGTACGTGAGCGACCACTAAACGTGTCATTTTTAAAAAGATATATTGGATTAACAAAATACTTGTTCATTACATAAGTTCATGGCTTCAAATTGTTCGAACAACAATATAAACGTAAAATATTTCGGTTTATAAAAAATGTTCCCAAAATGTAATACGCCCAAATCTTTCCAAGAGTGACACCCCAAAGTATCTGAGCACCCCCGTGCCTTATTGACCTGAGAAAAATAACCTTGCTTAAAGTTTCAACAATAAAGTTGGTATTCATAGGTTTATGTAAATCAACAGTTAGGACCGCAAGATTTTCCAAGTTGTTTGTTTAGCAACAGATGCAAACATCATAAAAGTAATTTCGTCTACCCAAGCTCATGACAATGAAAGTCTCGACCATGTATGAATTGCAATAAATTGCCAAACATTCCGTAATGTTGTTCGAACCTGAAAACATCCCAAATTCGACATGGTATCCGTTTGTTGTCGGCAACCGACACAGTGAGCGCTACTCACCCAACGGTTGATGTCAATCCCAAATAGATCTATTATATCACTCGCGATTACAATCCAGTAAATTGATCAGTTCTTGATAGTGGGCTCAGTGGGTTATCGCTACTTAGGTAAAAAAGTAATCATTGTATAAATTGTACACTTGCGAACCAGTTTGTATAACAAAGCATGTTTCCACCCAAAAGTGTAAAACCAATTTAAATAAATGTAAAAACGTGGGGCCATGAACTCACCTTAACAGGTAGTCCTTTGAATGATATTATATATCCAAGTATAGCAATGAAGTCACACCGTCAAATACCTAAGTAAATACGGTCAAGTCTTAGTCTACATATTTAGGCTAATGACTCAGTGTATAAACTAATTTCAATTATATGTTTATATATACTGTTATAATTGTGTGTGGTGCAATGATTATTGTATTTGAAATTCATGATGGCTATTGGAACGTATATATTTTGTTACATTTAATGTTATTTATTTATTCAGCCGTTATCAAAACGAAATAATATGAATATATTTAATTGCCCGATTCGTTAAGTGTTTAAATATTTCACCTTTGTCCACAATACCCTTAGGTTTCTTATAATTTACAAAACAGCCCCTAAGGTAGGAATTATACCATATTTACATTTTAAACCCTCAAGTTTCAATAATTACACTTTTAGTCCTTTAACTTTACAAAGTTACACTTTAGGTCCTTATAGGTTTGAAATAGCCCCCTAGTTTCAAGTATTGACAGAAACAATCCCTAGACTTGTTAAATTCAGTAAATGACTATTTTGACCCTTAAGTTTATAAATTGGCACTTTTAGTCCTCTAACTTTGTAAAAATTACATTTTTACTCCAATTAAATCCCAAAAAAGTGGCATTATGTTTAATTAAGTCCAAATAAGCCATATAAGTTACCATAGCTTATAAATAAGCTTTAACGAGCGTATTTTGGCATAATGGGACTTATTTGGGACACATTAAAAATTTTTTTTTCCATTAAGTGTTCTAAGGGTCAATTTATGTTTTAAAATGACACAATGCCTCCATTAAGCTTATTAAGTCTGTTAAGTTGGAAAAAAGCGCGGGAGAGCTTATTTTGGCCTTTTTCGAGCTTATTAGCTGTGCAGCCAATATCTTCGTACCCGAATTGAATACAAAGGTCCACTTAGCATTCCTAGCTTATTTTCTACCCTTTTTAAGCTTATTAAATCTATTTTTGGTCCAGCTTATCCAAATAAGCTAATAAGCTCTCGTTAATGGGTTGTTGGGCCCATTAAGGGTTCGATTGGATTTTAAAGGTTTCGGTTTGATCCATTAGGGTCCGTTAACTATATTTGGGTCCATCAAGTCCATCTAGCTTATGAGAGAACATCAATTAGATGCTTGAGCTTATTGTGAGCTTATCGCTCGAATAAGGCTCGTTAATGAGCTAGTGAGTCCATTAAGGGTTCGGTTGGGGCTTCACACGACATGATAAGATCCATGTGAATCAAATAAGCCTTATAGACCTCTAAATAAGCTTGGGGTACTTATTATTAAGCTAAGACTTCAAAGGAAATGGGCTGTTGGGCCCGTTGGGCTCTCACACTGGGCTGCCAAGCCCCTAAGTGACCCGTAAGATCCCTTGGTTCACTAGTTCGTTCTTAGGGTTTTTAACCGTCTCATTTTACACTCGTTAACACTTATTAACTATGACTTATTACATGCATTCGATTAATAAGCTATTTTACTTTTACTATTCGTTTCCAAAGCCAAAGTTTCGTTTACATTGATAGTTTATGTTTAGGATTCGTGTTTTTATTCAAGAACAACTATGAACACCTTGGCTCATTTTTTGTTGGTTTCTATGAACATTTTTAAGCTCAGCTCGATTATTAGACCGTTTTTCTTTCATGTTTGCAACACACAAGGAAATAGCTATATGTTATAAGAATAGGGGCTGTGAAAACATGCTGGGTCGAACCATGCATGTTCACATTCTCATATGTTATACAACTCAAAGTTATACATATTGGCTATATTATGAAAGTAACAAAGTGAAAAATGGCATAAAAGGCTTAGTTGTGACTTACAAGGGTCCTAAGGTTCTTAGTCCGTGGATTGCGAAGTAAACCCAAGTCGTATACACCCAACCGTGTATACTTTAAGCTCCAAAGCTTGTAAACCCAACTCCTTAGGCTCTTACACGAGTATTTAGTATCTCTTGAACACTTAGAGGGAAATGTGGCTTGTGTATGGGCTTGGTTGCGTGAGATCCGAAGGTGTGAGGATAATTGAGAAAGGTTTAGCTTAGTGATAGTGGTTTTAGAGTTTTAGAAGTGTTCAAGTGTCAAATGTATATGGGTATTTATAGACTTAGTGACTAGTTAGCTTTCCTTGGTCCTTAACCAAACCATATGAGCCCTAACTTGGTGGTTTAGAGGTTTTCTAGTTAATTACCCATGGTATTTGTAATACTCCTAAGTACACTCATTAATTACTTGCATAATGTACAAGTTCTAGCTAGATTTAGGAAATCCTAAGGATTTGTGGTTTGTTCTTGGTTAACCGCGGCACAAAAGGAATCAAGAGGCAAAATGGTTCTTAACCAATGTGTAAAAGACTAGTAGGAGACCATTAGGACAAGTATTAATGAGAACTAGAATGTACAAGTACTTGTGAGGATCATTAGAGAGATTTATTTGTGTAACACCAAGGATGATTTTTCTTTGGGTTTTCCTACCCCATACTCGGCCAAACTTTGGGTATTAACATAAGATTTGATTAAATTTTGTGTTAAGAAATTAAAAGTGGGTATTGGTTTGGGTCTAGGTAAGTCTAGGTATTTCGTGGTGTGTCTAAGTGTAATTTTGATTGCACTACGGATCGTAGCCATTTACGTGACCAATAAAAATTAAATTGAGCAATTTCAATAAATTATCTTCTAATAATTACTTGACACTTGCTTGACGGATAAACTTGATTTTATTTGGTGAACGTTTGCGTTAACTTGATTTTTTCTAGTCTACGCGATTTAGCTTAAAAGTCAAAATTAAAAGTAAACGCTTATCGGACTAAAATAAATTGTGATCATTAATAGGGTCATACCATGACACGAAAATGAGAAATGTTACAGTCTCCACCCGTTAAAAGAGCTTTGTCCTCAAAAGCTTAAGACCATTGTAGTAGTTGCGAAGCCGGTTTGTGAAGGTGTTGTGGGTATGTCTTTTTGAACGAACTATCCTCACATTTCCCAGGTGAACTTAGGGCCCCGCCTCGAGTATCCAGCGAAACCTTAACCAATGGTATCCAGCTTCGCTTCAATCGTTTGATCTTCCCGTTCCATATTTTCAAACGGGCTGTCACAACTAGTGAGTTATCATCAATGTGAACTCCTTCCAACGGTATGGCTAACGGTTCGTCAGCGTAACATTTCTTCAGATTAGACACATGGAAAATATGATGAACTCTGCTCAATTCTTGGGGAAGTTCCAGCGTGTAGGCAACATCCTCAACCTTGGCTAACACCTTGAAAGGTCCGACATACCTCAGGTTCAGCTTTCCCCGCTTAATGAATCGCACGACCCCTTTCCAAGGCGAGACCTTGAGCATAACCATATCCCCAACTTTGAATTCCATCGGCTTATGCTTCAAATCAGCGTACCTCTTTTGTCGATCCTGAGCATCTTGAATTCTTTGCTTGATCAGGACGATCTTCTCCGTGGTTTCCTGGATCATTTCAGGACCAGTAAGTTAAGCCTCGCCAACTTCTGCCTAGCACACCGGTGATTGGCACTTTTAGCCATAAAGCGCCTCATACGGTGCGGCCTTTATGCTAGCGTGATAGCTGTTGTTATACGAGAATTCGACCAATGGTAAATGCTTAACCCAACCCTTTCCAAAGTCGATCACGCAAGCACGTAGCATGTCCTCGAGAGTCTGGATGGTCCTCTTGCTCTGTCCGTCTGTTTGTAGATGGTATGTCGTACTCATATCTAGACTTGTACCCAAAGCTTTCTGAAATGTTCTCCAGAAATTTAACGTGAATTTTCCATCATGATCACAGATGATTGAAACAGGCGTTCCATGTCTCTCACCCCCCCCCCCCCCCCCCCATCCCTTAGCCAACGAGCCTCTCGCTCCTGCTAGGTGCTAACTGTGCGTCAATGAGTACAACTTTGGCCAATTGGGAGAGGGCAGCTGGCTCCCTTGTGTTGTCTCAGTGCAGGCAAAAGGTTGAGCAGAATTTGTTTAAAGCTCGATCCTCAATAAACCATATGGTGTCTAAAACCTTGTGACTGAACTTAGAGAAGTTTTGTGACAAATAATCTGATGTTATCCCATTTCGACTAGGGTATTGCAGGTTCGTACCAGTTAATCTTGATGGCCTTTTGATGTTCGCATCTACATACGCAGAATATGGACATCAGTATGGATACAAGTCAGAAGCGTCTTGACAGAATCATTCATTTGTACCCCTCGATACTGTGTCGCATCGTAGATTAGCGCCTCCTCCTGTAAAGATAGTACAACAACCTTCCGCCGCCTAGCCGCACACATCACCTCATTCCACAAACACTGAGACCGACGCCCCTTCGTGACCCCCATCGCCGCTTCACCTCTTTCACGCAACACCTGGATAGCCATAGAGCCCCTCACTTTGGTTCGTTCCCCTTCTTGTGAGTTTCGTTGCATGATCTACGGGATATCAAGTTGCCATAGCAAGGTAACCAACTTTTGCATTTAAACATAAACAGTTCCTTCGGGCTCGTGTGGTTTCCAACATTCTTAGGTATATCAGTTCTCATCATTCACCTACATCTCTTTTTTTAGATTTTTGGTTTCTAGGCTTCGATATGGTGTGCTGTAAGTATTTGTTTGGGAAGTATCCAAGGCTTATGTCAATAACTAAAGCTTCGAACCCGTAATGGCGATCATCCTGTTTACTTACGACTACAAAAGCATTCTGCACACAACGTTTTTACTTTGAACGGTTGATAACGATTGTCTACAAATCATAATCACTTAGCAACTCTAGCCTGCGGTCATGCCTCATGTTTAAGCTCTTGTGTCAAGAAGTGTTGTAGGCTTTTTGTGGTCGTGTTGAAACCACGATGCATCTGGTTCCGTATAGATGTGTCTCCATATCTTTAGAGTAAATCTACCGAACCGAGTTCCAAATCTTGCAGTGAGTGTAAGTTTTCTATGAACCTTTAACTGTCGGGAGACATATGCAATCACCTTCTCCCTCTGCATTAACACAGCTCCTAAACCCTTGTGTGATGCATCGCAATAGACCATAAAGTCTTTGCTTCCTTCAGGTAAAGCCAGAATTGGCGCACTACACAACTTCTGCTTTATTAACTGAAAAGCGTTTTCTTTCTTTTCGCCCCAGTTGAACTTAATTCCTTTCTGAGTAAGCTTTTGTCATTGGGACTTAGCGATCATTCAAGAATCCTTCGATATACCTCTTTTAGTATCGGCAAGGCCTAAAGAATTGGCGGATTGTGTAGTTTGTCATAGGTGATGCCCAATCCTTTATAGACTTATCTTGCTGGATATACTTGTAATGCCTCGGCTTTCAATGACATGACTGAGAAATTTTACCTTCGGATCTAAATTCGCATTTTGTAATTTGGCATACAGCGTCTCTTCCTTAAGAAATCCCAAAATTCTGCTCCTTAAGATTCACGGTCTTCATGCTCTTTCTCATTCTTTTGAAATAAATACCGTTATGTCGTCATTGAAGGAGATCACGAACTTATCCAAAGTTATGGCTTGCACACTCGGTTCATGAGGTCCTTGAAATCTGTCGGTGCATTTGTTTTGTCTAGTCCAAAATGGCATAACCTGGAACTTCGTAAATGACCATACCGAGTTTCCGAATGCCGTCTTCGGTTATCGTGCTCTAGCAACCAAGTCTGGTGATAACCCGATCTCAAATCTATCTTCGAATAGAGTGCTAGGTCATTGAAAGTTCGATCAAAACAAATCATCGATCCTCGGGAGTGGATAATGATTCTTTGCTGTCAGTTTATTTAATTCACGGTAGTCGATGTACATCTTGAATGACCCATCCTTCTTTTTGAAAAATAAGACCGAACTCCCTAAGGTGAGGAACTAGGCCTTATGAATCCTTTGTCGGAAAGCTCTTGTAATTGTTCAGATAATTCCTTCATTTCGGATGAAGCCAATTGATACGGTGCTCGAGCTACGGGTGCGGCTCCTGGAATTAAGTCGATTTGGAATTCCACTAGTCGAGCCGGAGGAAGACTTGGCAAGTCCTCAGGAAATACTTTAGGAAAATCTCAGACGATTGGTACGTCCTTTATTTGTTTTCCTTCTGACTTGTCCTCCTTTTTCTTGGCGGATATCTGCGCCAAAAAGACTGGCATCCTTTTGCCATGTACTCTTGAGCTTTTGAACATAAGATAACTGTCAACCGAGATTCCCTCCCTTTGCTACTATTGTTGCCACAAAAAGTCAAAGTTTCCTTCCCATAGGGAACTTGAACAAGTTTCTCATTGCACACGATCACGGCGTGACATCTTCTTAATCAGTACATACCGATAATGACATCGAAACTACCCAGTTCTACAAGCATTAGAACTATGTTGAACGGATGGTCTAAGAAATTTAAAGTGCAACCTCGTATAATAGTGTCTATCCTGACTAATTTCCCATCAGCTAATTCGACATCAAAATAATTTTCTAATGGAGTTGGGGCGATGTTAATCAAGGAACTAAATGCAGTGGATATAAAGCTTCTGTTGGTACCAGTGTCGAATAAGATAGATGCATAGTGGTTATTTAAGAGGAACGTACCCACGACGACATCGATTTCTAATTTCTTGATTTCACCCTGTGGACAATACATGTCCGTCATCTTTTTCTTGAGTATTTCCCAAGTCATTGCATATGCCTCAGGACCTAAGGTTCTTATCTGACCATTCCACCAAGTCAAAGCAGCACCTAGCAGAGTACAAGTGGAAAACTTCACTTGATTCTCAATAGCACAACCACTGATATTGAAAACTAACTCCATCTTCTCAATCCACCGAGTCGAACCGACCACGCCTTCGGTCCGTTTGAAGTTCAAAGGTTGATACTTCATGAAGACAGCGTAAAAACAAGGGCGTGCAGTTTGCAAGTTCCTTCGGTTATCCCCGTGCGAACTGTGGCTTCCATCTCCATTGGTGGAGTTTTGCAAAAGAGCTTGGTCAATCGTTGCTTGGATGGATTCTAGAGTCATGTTGTTCGGGTTGGCGTTGTTAACAGGGGTATTTGGTCCTCTTCTGGTCGTAGGTGCCATAATTTGTCTAGATAACAAAAAACAAAACATGAGGTTATATGATAGAATATAATAATGTATAGATGAGATATCAACACAAGATAAGTATATAGTACAACACAACACATCCATTTCATTCATAACTTTGAAAATTTTACATGAAATAGTTGTC